>CM031240.1:172284573-172507073 GCA_018340775.1 Taxus wallichiana var. yunnanensis
CTATTTTTTTAATGTTATGTAATTTATTTTGTGAACCTGTAGGTGTCATTTCCTCTTTCCTTTATTTTCAATTTAGTAATTTCAATTTACGCAAGTGTGCCTTTATTTCTGCAAGTGTGTTTCTTTCATGCAAACTTTATTTCTATAAGTGTGCCTTTTAATTTCTCATGAGTGTGATTTATTTTATGCAAGTTTGGTTTGTGTTTAAAGGAGTTGCTTTCCAATATATTCTTCTCGTAATACATATAACCTTCAAACACCAACCCGGATTGACATTATTAATGGCAAGGATCGACGACCCTCATCAATGCTATCGCTCCATGAGGAGTGGGAAATCCTTCTTTACGGATGCCTCAATCTTTCCCGTGAATCCACTTCTCCCCGTGTCTCGCTGAAGTAGGTCACCCACCAATGCACTCAATTCATCAAAACTTAGTTCATAATTCTTAACTTTCAGCGTATCTATAATGCTTTCCAGCTGCTTGCTAAGATCACCTAGTGCATCCATCCTGTAAGTGACTTGGGGGTATAGTTTCTTTATCCTATTCTTAATCAAACCCCGCAAGGTTTTGATTACTTCCAACTTCTTCTCAACTTTTTCCAAGATCTTATCATGCTCCGCCCTATTGCCTTTTTTATTTTCCTAAAATTATTTCAGATCCGCCTCATGTGTAGCAACCAATATACATGCTACACTATCTCTCACAAGACAATTGTCATACATGACTCCGTCCATATGCACGGTGGTTTTTACCATGGCAAGGAGATCAAGTAATCGAGTCAATTTCTCCCAATCTTCATCCTTTCTTCCTTCTTTTGGCATGCCATCGCCTCCTCTACCGATTCTAATGTGAGTGGCTACCTTTCCATGGTGAGGATGCAGGTCAAGTCTTCTAAAAGGTGCATGGTTGACTCATATTTTTCTTAAAGGCGGGGCCAAGTCTGGGTGTTTCAAGATAATGACATCTGAAATGGCCTTTATCTTCTTGTGGATTTCACGCATCTTCACCTTTACATCCATCATTTCATGCCTTAATTTTGCACTCGATCAATTCCTTTATTTTATCTCCTTATCCCACTCAATGATCTCATCATTATTTTTCTCAAGCTCTTCCTCCAAGACCCTTATTCTATCATTTTTAATAAGAGTATTTCTTCCACATCTACCGATGCTTTTTTGAGTGCGTTGTAAACTTGCTCATCCGACATTTGTTGGGAATTTAAAAGGGGATTTACTCCCTGGAATATGGTATCTTCATCAATGCATCATGATGTACCTTGAATTCGGTTCACAACATGGGAATCAAAATCCCAAGATAGCATTTTCCTCATGTGCATGTACGCACCCTCTTCATAAAAAAAAAATCAAGTGAGGAGTTGGTTGGTGGGCACTATACTTTGGAAATGCATGCGCAGTACCTTGCTTGGATCATTAATATAATTCATATAGTGTTCTGCACCACTACTATGCCCTTTCCACCTATCCGCGCTATTGTTAGGAAGCTTACCGCTACTACCGGGGTCTTCATCCATGCTCCCATATTCCTTTCCTACACTTGTGCTCTACTCAGTTTCCTTCAACACTTCTTCGGTGCTTCTCTCTACTTTGTGCTCCACCAACTATTGGATAATACCTATCACCTCCCTCTCTATAGTGTTATCCATCTACTCCTCGGTCGGGGTCGGGCCTTCTAATCTTTCATGTTTACTTCCTCACTCCCCCTTTTTCATGAGCATCTTCCTCATTCTCATCCCTCTCTTAATTTCATTCTTCATTTGACTCATGTACATCATACACAGGATGATTTTGAGCCTCACCACACTCTTCATCATCTTCATCACCTTTTTGGCCTCCATGCTTTCTGTTTCTCATGATTCTGACCCTTTTATCACCCTTTGCCTCTTCCTTACTGTGAATCCAATTCAAGGGATTTATCTTTTTATTCTTTCTTGGGCAACTCTTCCCTTACCGTGAGAATCTTCCTTCTACTGTAAACTCTTTCTTAACGGGAGACCTCTTCTGGTAGATGTAAGTACTTGTACCCGCTCTTGACTCTTGTGCCCCTATCATTCGTGCGCTGGTGCCTTTTTCTCAGTAAGACTCCCCTCTTTCTCTTTTCCTTGGCACAACCTTTTCCCTCGCGGTAGGGTCCTCAAGAATTGAGACATCATTTTCAACATAAGTTCCTTTTTCATACTTAGGCCTTAGGCACAAATACACCCTCACTGTCCTCCTTATAATAGGTAAGGTTACTGGTTTCAACATGTATACATCCTGGGAGACATACTTCTCCACATAGGTGTGCTTCTTGGGTTATATTTCCTGAGCAACTTGTGGTAATCTTGATCTACTACACTTAGATCAAACCTGAGTTTCTTCACCTCTTGGAATCGATTAACCCCGTCCTGGAAGTACTACGCCATGAAGGAGAAAGGAAACTTACACCAAGGACTCTTGGTGCTATCCATCAAGGTAAATCTGTCGATACAAAAATGTTGGTATACGGAAAACTCAGCCTCTCTTTGTACTAATGAAGGTAACTTCTCGGGTATTATCCATTCAGCCCCGAATGCGTTGCGCATCCGCTTATACCACTTTTCCAGTGCACCTTATGAGTGGCGTCATGGTGTCACAAATATACTGTTCAAACCTCTTGGTGAGGGAGGGGTTCTCATTTGGGTATTCCCAAAAAAACTTATCTCGGCCCATCGGGAACTCCAATATTTGAAAAGACAATGGTGAGGAGGACATTACCAAACATGATCTTCTCTCCGTCATGCGTGGCATTTATAATCTCCTTTGTAATAAAATATAAGAGGTTATAGATGGTCCCCTCCAAGATCTTGCGGTATACATTCAAAGATGCCTTTTTGATCTATGTCCATCTCTCTTGTCCATTCAACTTTTTGACTAAGTTTGCATGCCATCCCCATCACAGGGTTGGTGATTACAAAAATGTTGAAGTAGTGTGAACCCTTCTTGTAGTCACAAGCTTCAATGGTCTTCTTAATGGATTTTGTATCTCCCAAATCATTTTCCAATGATTCTCCTTCATAGATAAGGAGAATTTTGGTGAACTTAGAAATCAGCTAGGGGATTATGCACATCCTTCGACCTACGAAATAGAAGTGGTCTTCATGCATATGTGACATCAACCATTGGTATAGTCGTTCAAGATTTTTGAAATAGGGAAAATTATAGAGTTGGAACAACCCAACCTTCTCAATATTCACCTTCACTTCGTCATCATAGATAGACATTCCATCTGGTGTCCTCTTCTCTATAGAGTGAGCCAATTCTAGTGTCATCTCATTTTCTGTGGTGCTCGCTCGATGGTTGTAATCACTTACGGAAATCCTTATGATGTGAGACACCCATTCCTTACCAAGTAATATGTCATCCGGGTACTACATTTATGCATACCATTTTTCATTGAAACTGGTAGAAATGGCTTGTTTTCCGTTTCCCTTGACATTATTTGGTGAAACATTTGCTACTTTCCTAGGTTTCATTCCTTCGTTGGGTCCTTAAAACTTCTTCCTACCTCCCGATCCTGGCTCTTCTCAACTTCATGGCTCCACTCCTTTGTGAAAGTTTTTCCAAACCTATGCCCTAGCTATGCAACCCTAATATGGAAAACCATTTTTCCACAAGATGACGTAACATCCATGGGATATTTCCACACAAACTTCTCCGCTTATGCGTGTGTACTCCTTTCCACTTTGGTGCGCTGATCAAACTAACTATGCACGCAAATCTTCACAAATTTTCTCAGACCTTCTTCGCAAGGACACCCTAGTTCACGAGAGCTCTTTGATAACTTAAAATCAAAGGTAAAGAATAATGCACCCCGATCTTCTATTTATAAATTTTTCTTTTTTCCATAATAAATGGCATGTCACCTACTAATGTACTTTCGCAATAAAGGCAACTTTTTCCAATGCCAACCTTCAATACTTTTCCTCCGCACTTAATCCTATGTGAAAACTTTGGCACAAAAACCCCTTACTAACCATAGATCCTTATGCGCATGCTTACAACGCCGAAGGCATTCTTCCTCTGTGTCTCGATCCTAGTTCTTGACATTGCCTACCTCATGTTGTTCTTGCACTTTTCATTCTTGTACGTGGTTTCTATAAAGTCTTTTGACACCATCCTTCCCTCATGTTCACCTCTTCTACGTGTGATCTTCCAATCCACGTGTTTTTGATTTTTCAACCTGGGCCATCAACAACCATATCTTCTAAGCACTTGTCACATCACTCCACCTCACATAAATTATGGATGTGCTCCTCTCCGCACATAGAAAATGTTTGAAATAATAAGTGGCTAGCAAAGTGCATAAATGTGCACAAAACAAAACAACATGAAAGGGAAATGCATCAAAGCAAATCCTAGGCTAATTGTCAATAATACCGGCTTATTTGCAAACACAAATAAGACTTATTTATAGTGAGGGCTTCATCCTACTCCCATTGAAATGGCTTGACAACTATGTTCCATCTAGTGTTTGAATCGAAAAGTTCTTGAATCAAGTATATAGGATTTAATATACGGGCCCAACCAATGGAATTTGAATTTCCCGGGATGGCGTAGAAACTTGGAATCATACAAGAGAACCATCTCACCAAATTCAAACCGCTTGTTCTTGATGTGTCTATCATGCCATGCCTTCTTCCTAGATTTTTTATGTTTTTCGATTCCAATGAGCAATATCCCACCTCTCATCCAATTTGCATCAACTTGTCAATCCTCTCCTTAAGCGTTTGTTAATCATATAACCCTCATGTGTGTGTTATACATAGTAATGGTGCCATGAATGCAACAAGTAACATAGCTTCCATGCCAAACACCAATTGAAAATGTGTGGCTTTGTTCACTCTCTTATAAGTAGTCCGATATGAACATATTATAAAAAAAAATTTTCATCCCAATCCTTACTTCCCACATCACAAATATCGGTTAATGTGTGATTCAAAATTTTGTTAAACACCTCAGTAGTCCCATTAGATTGTGGGTGATAAGGGGTAGTCTTGTGATGGGCCACCATGAATTCTCGCTAATAAAATTCTAATCGCCTCATTTAAGAAATGAGTACCCCTATCACTTGTTAAGATTAGTGGGCATCCATACATGTTGATTATATTTTCCCACAAGAACCTAGCTATTATCACCATTGTGGAATCTCTTATAGGCACTACTTACCGCCCACCTTGTAAAGTAATATGTGTATGTAATGATATAGTGCAAAACTGTCCTTTGCTTGGCTAGAGAAATAGGGCCTACAAAGTCAATTGCCCATTTTTTTAACGGCTCTGCACCGACAATCGGTCTTAATGGCATTTCATATATTTTCCTAGTTTACCAAGGTGCTTTGGTAGTGGTCATAAGCCTTGGAATACTCGATACAATATTTGTAAAATTTTTCACACTAAAATCTTGCTAGAAGGATCTTGCACGTAGTTGCATTCCTTACATAGTGTCACCCCCACAATCCTACCACAAGTCTATTCTATGATTGTAGTGAGCTCATGCTCAAGCACACATCGACGTAAAACCTCATTGTCACATAGCTTGTATAAGTATCCACTAATTAACATGTAGGGCATGACACATATGGCTAACTCAATCCTTTCTAAAGTCTTCATTCCTTCTGGTGTCACACCCATTTTGAAAAACACAACAATATATTCCAAGTCAAAGGGAACGACATTACAATCTGAATATTTTTTCATCCGGAATTACATCCTCAATGCTCTATGCATCCTCTCTTGATTCAATCCTTGATAAATGGTTAAGCCCCAAATTACTCTTACCCGGTTTTACAACAACCGTAAACTCAAATTCCTAGAACAATAGGACCCACATGCATATGCACCCTTGTAAGACGAGCTTATTTACCAAGTAATTTAATGCCATGTGGTCCATGTAAAAGATAAAAGGATTCTCTAGAAAATACTGCCCAAATTTGTGTAGTGTGTAGATCATCGATAATGCTAAACGCTCCATGGTAGTATAATTTTGTTATGTTAGAGTTAGCTTCCTACTAACAAAGCACAAGGGATGGTCAACAATTCCCTCTCCAGGTTATGCTAAGATTGCTCCAATCACCATCCCTAAAGCATCAACATGTACATGGAATGGCTTATCCCAAGAGGGAAAGCATAAAATGGGTGCGGTGATAAGCCTATTCTTTAATTTGTCAAATGTCATCTGATGCGCCTCTCCCCAATGAGATGTACTTTTTTTAACAACTTTTCCAATGGCTTGACAATCTTGGCATACCCCTTAATAAATTTCTAGTAATACCCAAAGATGCCCAAGGAATCATGCACTACACTCCGTGGCGGTAGGCTCCCCAATCCCAAAATAACAACTTTGGTAAGATCCACCGTGAAGCCTTCTTTAAATATGATATGTCCCAACAGGGTGCCAAATGGAGTAGTGAAAACATATTTCTTAATGTTGAGAGATATACTCAACTTCCAGCATCTCTCAAACATCAGCCTTAGATTGTCACAATGGTCCTTCACTAATCCATATTTTGTCTAATTATCCAGGTAGAATTGTAGAAATTTATGGATGAAGTCCTCAATGCCTCGAACCAAAATGCACAAAAACACCGTAGGAGTGTCCTTCAGTCCAAAAGGCATGACCATATAGGAAAAAATTCCCCATTTAGTGGCAAAGGTTGTCTTTTATTATTCCTCCTTTGTAATTCTAACCTGATGATATCCTAAGAATCCATCTGTGAAAGAATAGATCTCGCACACGCCTACTCCTTCCAGGATCTCTTTAGTGAAAGGGGTTGGAAAAGGAACAATGAAACACACTACATTAAAATCCTTGTAATCAACAAAATCCTTATTCTCCCATCCTTCTTAATGTTGATGACCATTGGACTTATCCACTTTGATTCCTCAACAACCTCAATGATGCCTGATGCAATCATCTTGTCAATCTCCTCCTTGAATTTGATGCATATATTCAAATTCATTCGATAAGGTATCTTCTGAATTGGGCATGCACCTTCCTTTAACTTGATCTTCATTTCTCCCAAGGAGTGGTGAACTCCTTTAAGCTCATGGTACCCACATGGAAACAAATCCTAAAATTCATGCAACATATCAATAATCTTTGAAACCTCCCTTTATCCAATAATCTCCAATAGTAGCTTCCTTAGGTTCCACCTCCAAACCAATGTTAACCTTCTTGGTTTTCAGGGGTTCATGATAGGCACATGCTTACTCATCAAGCACTATCCATAACCTCGTGTGTACCAAGTATGGTTAACATCCAAGTTTTCCACTTCTTCACCATCTATCATGTAGACCAACTTTCCTTTCTCTTTTTTTCATGCATGCACACTTAACCCGTACCTCCTCCGATTATTCCTCATCGAAATGTGCTTCCAAGATAGGTTCCCCTGATAAATCTAGTACTCTGTCCTCCACCATGACACTATCTCCCATAGTTAGACTTAAAAACCTATAGTGACTCATTCACCAATGGTTTAGTACTTCGATACTCGAAAGATTCAAGGAGATCACCATCAACTCATGCCAATTTCTGTCTCACGACACGTAGCTCGAGTGAATGTACCATATGTGCGCGTAACCTTGTAAGGTAGATTAAAGCTTATGTACCCATAAATATGGAGGCAATGCTTCCACCCCTTCCATCTAGGCCTTCTCACATTCCTCGACGTGAAACGAGGTAGGTTACTTCCCATGATAATCTTGTATAGCAGTAGGTGCATTGTTTCGGAGAAACCTAACAGAGAATGTGATTCTCACCTTGCGCCACTCTAGAAGGTTATCATGATGGGTCGCTCACCAACATGTTGCAGTCTCGAGTAGTGTATAGCTAAGCATACTTCTCTTTTCGACCTCACATATCCATTAGGTCTCCATTGCTCGTAGGAAAACATCAGGGTTGGGACCCCTATTGTAACTTGGTAACTGTTTTCCTTCCAGGCACCTAATTGAGCATGTATTTGTTACTCTCATCACAGAGCCTCTGAATTTCCTTCCGACTAACTCATTTGTCCCGTGTGCCCAATTGTCACATGCCACATTAGTTGTATCACTTATAGATTAAGCATCTTCCTACCGAGTAATGCCTTATTTTTTTGGTTACAAAACCTCGTGGTCCATGATAGTGTGCACATAGATTATGTCTAGGTCTTCTTCTCACAAGGGCTCATTATAGGGCGATGAATTCCCATACATCAAAGGAATGATAACACATTCCTCATTTTTTCAAAACTTATATACCTCTTATTGAAATGTAAGTCAACATTGTTCTTATAGCACTGTGGGAACCCAAGTAACGCCTGGAAAGTTGTCCACCTCAAAGAAGTGCCAAGACTTGAAGTCTCAAGTGAATTTAACCCCTTGGATAATGATAGAAGCATCCTTTAAAACACCAATGTGCATTTCCTTTTCCATATACAACATATTTGAAGATGGCTCTAATGGGCGCCTTCCCATTTGATTCCATACATCCAGTGGAAAGAACATTAACTTTCATGCTCGTGTCAATCAAAATGTTACGTAGGAGCCATCCATCAACAATTGCATTCATCTTAATTTCCTTATCATAGTCAAGGATATGAGGAGGTAGATTAGCATGAAAAACCCACCTCTCGTGCTCTCCTCCATTGCTTAGTACTTTATCTCTTAACCATTCCCTAATAGAGGGATGATATTCTCTTGGTGCAACATCTTACACACCTTTTATATCATCTATATCTACTTGAGGGACCTCAATGCTTTTCTTGTGCTCCAACTTCCTAGATTTCTCTTTACGCACCGAATTTCCCCTTGAATAATTATGATTACTTCCATAGTAGTTTGATAGACTTCCTTCTAATACGTAGGGTCCAGATACTTCCCATGTACCACTTATTTTCTTGTAATCAGTGGTCTCTACTTTGATATCTATTAATACAAAATCACAAAGACCCCCAAATGAGTTCTAAAGATCTACTTTTCTAAGGCAGACTCATTTAGTGTGATGTGCATAACATGGGACCATCTCTCAAGCTATGGGACTTGCGGACTTGAGATGGCCCTCTAGAGAAATCTAGCTTCTTCTTCCTAATCCTAATGCTAAACTACTCCTAAGGAAGGAAATGCAACTATCTAATCCTAATCTAACAATTCCAAGGGACCAAGGAGAGAGAGAGAGAGAGAGAGAGAGAGAGAGAGAGAGAGAGAGAGAGAGAGAGAGAGAGAGAGAGAGAGAGAGCATGAAAATAAAGAAATCCTACACTACATAGGTGATAACACCAAGAAAAGGGAAGTGCTGGTCACAATCTCAGCTACCTAAAGTGGAGAGAGGTGAGTAGAGGAGAGGGTGGACAAGATGCACCACAAATAGATTTCACACAAAACACCACTTCAAAACCCATTAAACACAGCTCCCAGACCTACAACAAACATTCAGAATATGCACAATATACCCTGTAATGATGAGAGGTGAGGAGAGACAATAAAATAAGCAAAGGATGGACAGATGCATCACAAAATAGATTTTATTGCTCCAAAAGTTCACACAGTACATCGTTAGTGGGCAAGAGGCAAGAGAATGCCATTACAGAGCCGTGAAAGGAGGTTCAAACTCCATTTTTGACCCTAGGGAAGAAAAGAAGAGGGAGGCAGAGAAGAAGAATGAACAACAACTAACTAACTTTTGAAAATGTGCCTCTGTTACAATATATAGAAAAATGTGAAAAGAGAGGGAAAAACACGAGAAAATCTGATTCTCTGCTCCAACCACCGACAACATTCATAAATTTGGTCGAAAAGTCAAGGCTCCATCTACAAATTCCATTCCCAAATGCATTTTTGTCTGCTCGAGGGAGAAAAGACCCATATTTCATTAAATTTGGTGGTTGAAAACTGGTTCTGCATTTTAATTCTTCATCTGTTGATGGGCTTGATGCAAAAGCTCATATTTCCATGTATCTACTTTGCAGACCAAAGAAAATGACCCATACTTCATTAAATCTGGTAGTTGGAAACTGGTTTTGTCTTTTCCGTGCCCAAACACGCTTTGTAATTTTCTCCCACAAATATCTACCAAAATACAAAATTGAAGACTCCATGATGAAGAGAATCTTTATATCTTTCCATTGGTACCAAGATTGTCAAAAATGGAGCTCTATATCAAAAGATATGGCTTTTTATGTATTTCCTTTACGTTTTCTGCTAAAATTGGCTCGAGCAAATTTTACACATTTCCCTACTCCTCCGCTAATGACATGGCATCCATTGGGGTTGGCAGAGGCAGGGCTTCCTTTTTTCCATTTTACATTTTTTGACAAAAAGTCAAAAAATCTCATTTGCCTTCACGAAGGTCCGCCGGTCCGCATTATCTTTGACTCGGGTTCAAACTTTGACTTTTTCCTTTGCCTCATTTTGGAATGCAAGCTTGTAGGTCCAAAATGTTTTCCCTTCATATTTTCTCTATGTGCGGGGTTGTCTTGACCAAAATTTGTAGGGGGTGAATTTGGGATAAAAATTTGGTGACTCACGGGGACATCTTCCTGCTAGATGAAGAGACCTATGGCCTTGAAGCATCCATTGGGCATGGAGTTTACTCGATAAACTGATTCTGATCTGAACTCTGAAATTTTGACCTCTAAGCCTCTTGGAAACCCACTGAAACTTGAAGTTGGACTTCACCAAAAGCCAATTGAATGCACTATGCAAGAGCAATAGCACCAAAAACTATGTACAAACTGAAAATCATACATGCTCCAAATGGAACACGCAGAGTGTGCAAAAGCACTTCTTCTACTGAAAACAAACCTACCTACTCTAATCTAACCAAGATAAAAGGGAACTCAAACAAAACCTACAACTGGTAGGAAGAAATAGCTTAACTTCCTAAAAAATGGCAGCCATGTAACTGATTTGCACCGAACATGGCTGGTCGATGAGTGAAAAGTCGACAATAAACCGGTCCTCAACCTAAATCATCAAGGTATCAACACTAATGGAAAATACCTCCTCAAGCTGACCTACATTGGATTCCTAGAGGTATTGATGGTGACCCTTGGTACTTCGATGCTCATCCTCATGCCCTGAAGTAGGCATGACTAGTTTTTTTTTCTCCTTTGGCTCCAATGAAGCCAAGTACCTGATTGGGCACGGTCTGATCCTTTAGATGTGCCCATTTCTTTGAAATTAAACTCCAAAAATGGAGTCTTCTTGTGGATCTTCTTGGGTGGATGGTGTGTGAGAGATGATAACATCTTCCTGCCTTTTCTCTTCCTCCTCCTTTGAAGAACATGGAAGATTAAGATCTTCTAACCTTGGTTCCAGAGGGCTGTTATGGAGTGTAGGCTGTTGTTCTGAATGTTCTCCTCTACGGCAGAAGGCTCATGAGCTTGGGATGTGAGAGATGGAGGAAAAAATGACGTGATCTCCTCGGGCTCCTCTCCATCAAGGTAATCCTCCAAGTCGACAAGTAATCTACCTCCCTCGCTATCCTCGCATGTGCTCAACCTCCTTCATGGTGTCCTCCTGATCTATAATTGAATCACCATGGTTCCCTTCATCCTCAAACATGAAGTTTGAAAGCTCGAACTCTTCCTCAACATCAGAGCTTGAAGGGGATGAAGTGGGAGGAAGAACTGAAGGTTCTTCTCGGCTTGCTCCACACTTGGAGCCTCTGAAATTGTATGGTCCTCCTCCATAGCTGGAATGTACTCCTCTTATTTTGGATTAGGAGTAGCTCCTTCTTCCCCGCTTATGTCAGTAGATGGAGCTTCCACCACTTGTGGCTTGACCTCAGCCTCCTCCATAGGCTTAACCAATAAGGGAAACTTTGAAAACTTAAATTTAGTAGCCCAACTCTTCAGATTTTCTATCATTTCTTCTATGTTGGATTCCTCTGTTTGATGTTCTCCTTGGTTGGTTTTGGAGTCTCTTCCCAACATGGACTTGGGAAGGCAAGAGGAGTGGTGGGTGGGGAAGGTTTTGCTTTTGGCTCTTGTAGAGGGGGATTGGATTTGGGAGGGAAAAGGGTAGAGAAACTGAGGTGGGATGGAAGACTAGGAGATGGAGAAATGAAATCAACACTTGGGGAAGCTAGTGAGGGGCTTAACTCTTGCCTTTGTCGAAATGATAAAGATTGAGGGAGAGAAAATGAAAGGCAGGGAGATGGTGATTGACTTACCCATTGACAAGGTTATCCCACACTTTTCTCATAAGCCCCAATCTCCACTGTCCATTGTGCAAGTTGGGGTAGCATTTCAATCATGAAGTCAAGCTTCTCTTGAGGGCTGTAGTGTCTTGGAAAAGGTCCTTCCCATCGACAAGGTTCCCTACAACCAATGCCAAAGCCCTCATTTGAATCAAGTTGCCCTTAATTGAACCAAAGCTAGCCTCCATTTTTTTAATCTTCTCCAGTAGATCAACATCCTCTGCATAACTATCACCATCATATACATCCCCTTGTTCTTGATAAGCTCCATGACCAAAATGAATTTGACACTGCTCATATGGGTAAGCATAATGGTCCCGGATCTCGATTATAATGTTGATCCGGAGGAGTTGGGAAATACATTGGAGGTGGATTGCTTTCATTGTAAGTGTGAGTTCCATGAAGGGAATGGAGTCATGATTGCACAACCTCATGGAATGGGAGAAAATGAAAGAGATGGAAGAAGAAAATGGATGAAATGAGTGGAAATAGATGGAAAAGGTCTACAACTCAGAGAATGGGTTTTTGACTAGATGGAGTCGCCAGATATGCTTGAAAGTGCCTCCAAAGGCTGAAATCTTCACCAAGAGTACATCGAACCTGATGAAGTGAAGTGGTAAGGTGCTTCAGACGTATCCCACCGGGCATGAAAAAACTATTAATGCAAAATCACAGCCCCCACAAATGAGTTCTAAAGATCTGCTTTTCTAAGGCAGACTCATTTGGTGTGATTTGCATAACATGGGACCATCTCTTAAGCTATGGGACTTACGGACTTGAGATGGCCCTCTGGAGAAAGCTGACTTCTTCTTCCTAATCCTAATGCTAAACTACTCCTAAGGAAGGAAATGCGACTATCTACTCCTAATCTAACAATTCCAAGGGACCAAGGAGAGAGAGAAAGAGCATGAAAATAAAGAAATCCTACACTACAAAGGTGATAGCACCAAGAAAAGGGAAGTGCTGGTCACAATCTCAACTGCTTGAAGTGGAGAGAGGTGAGTAGAGGAGAGGGTGGAAAAGATGCACCATAGACCAGAGATAGATTTCACACAGAACACCGCTTCAAAACCATTAAACACAGCTCCCGTGACTTAGCAAAGAAACATCAAAATATGCACAATATACCCTACAATGACGAGAGGCGAGAAGAGATAATAAAATAAGTAAAGGATGGATAGATGCATCATAAAACAGATTTTATTGCTCCAAAAGTTCACACAGTACATGATTAGTGGGTAAGATGCAAGAGAATGCCATTACAGAGCCGTGAAAGGAGGTTTGGACTCCATTTTCGACCCTGGGGAAGAAAAGAAGAGGGGGCAGAGAATAAGAATGAACAACTAACTCACTTTTGAAAATGTGCCTCTATTACAATATATAGCAAAATGCAAAAAGAGAGGGAAAACATGAGAAAATCTAATTCTCTGCTCTAACCACCGATTGATAGCATTCATAAATTTGGTCGAAAAGTCAAGGCTCCATCTACAAATTCCATTCCCAAATGCATTTTGTCTGCTCGAGGGAGAAAAGACCCATATTTCATTAAATTTGGTGGTTGAAAACTGGTTCTGCATTTTAATTCTTCATCTGTTGATGGGCTCAATGCAAAAGCTCATATTTCCATGTATCTACTTCGCAGACCAAAGAAAATGACCCATACTTCATTAAATCTGGTAGTTGGAAACTAGTTTTGTCTTTTCCCGTGCCCAAATGCACTTTGCAATTTTCTCCCACAAATATCTACCAAAATATAAAATTGAAGACTCCATGATGAAGAGAATCTTCAGATCTTTCCATTGGTACCAAGATTGTCAAAATGGAGCTCGTATCAAAAGATATGGCTTTCTACATATTTCCTTTACGTTTTCTGCTAAAATTGGCTTGGGAAAATTTTGCACATTTCCCCTGCTCCTCCACTGATGACGTGGCATCCATTGGGGTCGGTGGAGGTAGGGGCTTCCTTTTTTCCATTTTACATTTTTGACAAAAATTCAAAAAATCTCATTTTCCTTTGAAGGTCCCGGCCCGCATTAGCTTTGACTCGGGTTCAAACTTTGAATTTTTCCTTTGCCTCATTCTGGAATGTGAGCTCATAGGTCTGAAACATTTTCCCTTCATATTTTCTCTATGTGCGGGGTTGTCTTGACCAAATTTTCTAGGGGGTGAATTTGGGATAACAATATCTCCCTAGAGTGTGCAACCTCATCTCGCGTTGTCACCAGTACAAGTTCTAACTCTAACTCATGTGCCACCATTGACATCCACTATTGATCCGTAGTTTGATGCTCATCATCCCAACACCTTTATCCTTCTCGCTACTTATAGCTCATGTGTTCAAAAAATTCCAGGTATTCCTCATAATTGTGTTTTTTCCCACACCAAGAGCACTGTAGCAAATCGGGACACTGGCACTTGTAATGTTATGTAGATCCACAATTATAACAGGTTCCACAAGGGAATTCACTCCTTCCACCCCCGCGATTGTAATGACCTCTAAATCCTCCTTGAAAGCCTCTACCTCATCCTCCTCCATCCACACACCCTTCATAATGATGACCGTCATCCTTGGAGTTATTTAAGACGGTCCGATGTACACCAATATCAATGGAATCTTGTATTCGGTCAATCAATCTACAATCCTTGGTGTCATGAGTAGTAGAGGTGTAAATTTTGCAATAGCAAGACACATTCTTACAGATTACGAGCTGCAGGAGCGGAAACCTCCTTGCATCATGATCTCCGTGGAAAATATCACATTCTACCATCATCATGCATACCGATCTCCGAGGACAATTTTCCTTCGTATGCCCTTCTACCTCACAATCCATACACCATAACCCATTATGAGTCTCATGAGCTGAGTTCACAGATAATTTCTCCATCTGCTTTGCCATTACAACAATTTGGGCTTCTAGGAATGGACTAACTCATGTATCAATGCTTCCTACTGCCTCAAAGCATGCAAGGAAACCTCCAAGGCCTCGCTTAGATCTATAAAATTCTTTTGTGAAAGAACCCTCACAAATGGTTTGATCAGTCCTTCCATGAACCACTGAGCATGCTATAAAGGGTGAATGTCATAAGATAACTTGGATAGGAGAGTCTTCAAATGTGAGTCATACTCTTGTATACTCTCCTCCATTCCTTGCTGAAAATCCTTCAACACCGATGCTTTTCTATTCACACTTAGGTATGTGGAATTCTACCAAAAGTCATTACGTGAAGACAATGTAATCCACCACTATATGGTGTGGTTCATACTTCCTATACCAGCTATGTGCACGCCCGCAACATGGTTGTAAACCGAGTTGCCTTCCACTCTAGGGCATTGATTCCTTCGTGCACCACAAGAACTCACACTTGTGTACATGTTCCGCGGCATCCTCAACGCCCTTGTAATTAGGTAAGTGGAGCGACATCTCATAAAAAACCTTTTGATGGTTTTGTGGACCTTGTCCGCCGGATATAGGACCTGAATCCCTCCAACGTTACCTCCACCACTAGACCACACTAGATCCACTAGTTCCAACTCCTATAGATCCACCGATCCTCCTCCATGGTAGGTAAGGGCCCTAATGCAGTTGCATCATGTGATCCAACCATCATGCTAAACTATGTGTCGACAATTTATGATCTTGAACCACTCCCGTAAGTGTTTCCGCACCACTCCTAGACGCGATACTCAAACCTTGTAATCCCACACCTTACCCAAATGTTGTTCTAGAAAAAATACCCCCAAACACAAGAAATTTCTATGTAACCATAGATGTACCAAATGAAAAATTATACCTCCTATGTGTCGCTCAGCCTACCAATACGATACCAACTGGATTATCAAAACTTTTCTTAGGGACTGGAAAACAAAGCACAAGGGTCTCAAGGCTGCCATGTGGGTCAAGATGCATGCCTATGACTATTCTCCTTTCTTTATATAAAGAG
This sequence comes from Taxus wallichiana var. yunnanensis, assembly GCA_018340775.1. Classification (NCBI taxonomy): domain Eukaryota; kingdom Viridiplantae; phylum Streptophyta; class Pinopsida; order Cupressales; family Taxaceae; genus Taxus; species Taxus wallichiana. The sequence continues at coordinate 172,300,733 of CM031240.1, forward strand.
CTCTCTCCAGAATCCAAGGGGTTTCTATTCTGCGCTTTCAAGATGGAGTAGCTTAGAATTCTCAAAGTTCCACATCCTTCGCGTAAACCTCAAATCCTTCCCAAAACATCTACCTCAATAAATCCATCACTCATGCAGCTTTATGCTTTGTCTTGCCAACTCCATCTCTTGAGATTCATTATACTTGATCCACCTCTTCTCTCTCTCCATTTCCACCATAAGGTCCTCCATCCTCTACTACGCTAGCTTCCACGCCCGTGTGCTTAGCGTGATTTTAACCACCATGGGAAATGCTTCCAAAATCAAAGTAATGACTAGGATCTTGATAGACAATGGAATAACATGCAAAAATGATCCTCTAGGCTCCCTTAAGAACTCAAACTCAACAATCTCTCGGGAAAGAATACGTAGAAATAATGTATTCCAAGGTATAACTAGTCAACACTCTACTCCACCAATGATCAACATTATGGGTCCATGTCGATCGACATCACGCAACCACCGATATTCCTCCTAGGTAAAAACATGAGGTTTATAGTATCAACTTGACCTTGATGCATATGTTTATATTTGTTCATACAACTCTAATGGGAAGCAATGAAAAAGGACTCATATAACTCATGATATATGTGATCCTATACCCATTTACGTGCATCAAACTTAGGTCTAGTGTTAAATATTTGAGAAAATACATCCTCCATGTTTTTGAGCTATGCTTTGACACTATCCAAGGTCAAGATCTATGTCATTACACATTTATCTCACATTAGCTTCAAAATATGTCTCGGAAACGAAACTAAGATGTAGTCATTATTTTATCCTCAATACCTCTTCTAACCCCAAGTGTGCTGGCCTATCACCCAACATACACTAGGTGCTCACTCAAGGCACACGTGAGTGCTAAGCCCCTCCTTTATGTGAGCTTTGCAATAGAATTAATGGAGGATTTATTTTCAAAAATAGAAGTACATGCATCTACTTAAAAGGAAGAAGATATAACTTATAGATCTACAAATCATTACATAAAAAAAGCTAAATAAACATTGTATGAATCACAAGGAACAAGATATGAGTCATGAAAATCCGAATAACATAAGGGTTTGCACCCATAAGCAATATGTACATAATATACCCATGTATTTTGATTTAAAAGAGTTTCTGGTAGCCATACTACATTCAAAAGGGTCATCTCAGACCATATACATCAAGTGGCTGAGCTCCAACCCCTAAAAACATGTTATCAAAGATCCTAACTATGCTTTCCCCATTATAACCTTTGTTATAGACCCTAGTACCCATACATATGCTTAATGATATCCCTTATAACCATATAGTACCAAGAACTCTAAACCCTAGCATCATGAGTTCTAAACCCTTATTATTTCCTAACATTTATGCAAAGACTCGTTACCCGCCTCTCTCATGGCTCTTGTACCTTATAGTGCCTTCGCACTACCTTCTCCTCCCCTCTCTCTTCCTTCCTTGTTCCTGTCCCAAGAACTTATTTAAATAGGATCAACATCCACCATCATGACTCCTCTCTTGATCAAATCACATGCCAAGTGTCAATTTGGTCCTCTATTGGTGAATTCTTATCCTCTTTGCAAAACCATTAACTAACTATAATGATGCCTTTGGGAGTATTCCCTACATGGAATATCCTTTTCTTTGCCCCACGGTTCCAGCTTTTCCCCTTATCCACTTATCACGCCTAGTCGGGTCCTCACATTTTCATCAACTGACTCTATGATGCCAAATATAGCTAAGTCCTTTAGACCCTTGATCTTCCTCCCATGCGCACCTTGGTTTCACTTAAAACCTTATTAAACCCTTTTTCATGCGCACTTTTCCCGAGTGCCCTTCTATTTATTGATCATATGTGCATGCCTCTTAGTACTTAGCCAATATTTAGGGTCCAACAGGTGGTTGCAGGTATGCGAGACTGGAAGAAAATGGTAGCATTTCTTGTGCTTTTGTAATATGGGATATCATTGAAATGTACATGTAATATTAAATAGATGTATCAACACTATTGTAATGAACATGTATGTTATCTATTGATTATTTTGTGATGAGTAAGAGATTGTATTATATTGGTATCTTGAGAAAAAAAAGGGACATTCTATTTTAGGAGTAATTTTGATTGTAGGCATATATCTTGCTAATAATGTAGATGTACATTTTTAACTGAAAATGAAATGACCATTTATAATGTTCTCCTATGTGAAAGTGATGATCATGTATCCTTGTGTGTTTTGTTTTTAAATGTTTGGAAAACTCAAAAGAAAAGAAATTTTCATATATAGGAATGGTTATTGTTTGACCTCTATTAGGAGGTTATTTTAAAAGTTATTTGTTTGACCCTAACCTAACATCCCTTGAGAAGGTTACCCTTGAGAATTGAATTGTTCATGTTTCGTTTTAAAAAAGGGTTTCTTGTGCATGTGGAAGTGTGAGTGTTATGGTAGCTAAGAGTATAGTGTCACCTTGCGACATGAATGATGTCATGTTTAACAATTTTTTCTTATCATAAGCCTCTTTGGAAGGGCTAATCAAGGTATGTGTATGGGATCATAAGGGAAAGTAAAGAAGGTAATTACCATTCCTTGTATTGTGATCAATCAAAATTGGATAAACCACATAGTGTGGTGATTCCCTCATGTTTGTTTTTATCTCGATAGAATCCCAATTTAAAAATGCAAGTGATATAAGACTGACACACAAATTAATCTTGGAGCTAACTTATACTTAGTTAATCCTATTTTTTTGTATAAAGCACTTATAATTTCTCCACATGAGTTCAAGAATTTGAGCCACATAATCTCTTATTTAGAAAATAAAACTTATTATGTATAACCATTAGAAATGACTCTAACCTATTTTGAATCATAACAACAATTAGTGTCAATTGTGAACAAATTTGTTGATAATATTTAGAATTTAATTTATATTCATGTGTTTTTGTTTGTTTTGGAATGAAGTAAAAAATGGAGGTATGTGAGATAAAGGTGTTTGATCCACTTCAAAATTGACTATAGTTGGTCATAGAGTCTTTGAGTGTAAACAAGAAGTAAATTCAAGCCTAGGACCTCCTTATATGTTAATGGTGTTCGAAACCTATAGTTAACCTTTACTATATTAAAGGTGTCCCTAAGATGTTGAGTTTGAGTAAACTAAATATGGAATTGTTTCCCCTAAAAATAATGTCCACTCTTCTCATGTGATGAAGTTTACTTGTATAAGTTAAATCTGAATGAAATTAATAATGTGAAATATTGTGAATAAGAGTATCTGCTTACGTGAAAAATGATCTTGAGACCTATCAGGTTAAATAAGGGACTTGAATGGTAGTTAAGATGGGACCATCTTAATTTGTTCATTAAACGAAATAAAAGGAAATGCAATCTAGAGAAAAAGGAAAAAGTATGTTCATGTCAAGTTCCCTTCGAACCTTAAAGGCTAATGATGAAATATGATTACAATTAAGAGTTTAACCTAAAAATGTGATAGTGTGGAATATATCTATTCATGAAGTTCATGTTGTGGTTGGGTCATGGTTTCATAATTGTTCATTTATATAAGTGTGACAATGGATGTGCCTTCATCATCTTGTTATTTGCATGTTCTTCATGTTGGTGTAAATGTTACATGTGGTGTTGTGCAATCTCTTGTGAGTCTTTATGGTGTCGCATAATTATGTCAATCAATATGAAATTTAAGGAAAATTATCATGGTATTTTGGTCTTGTGTTTGGGTCCCAAATTGGTGGGTGCTACAACTTCCCTCTTTTCTAGATGGTTTGATAGAGTGTGATTTGAGTAACCTTAGGTGCCCATACTTGATCTACAAAACTGAATGTTGATTCATCCTTAATAGTTTGTTGAGTAGTTAACTTTTATTAATTGTTGGGTGTAATTTATTCTCTCCTTTTCCTTCTCCATTCTTTATAAATATGATTGTATGTGAATAAATAAATGGTATTTTTTCTAAGTTCCGAGTTATTCCATTTGAGTGCTAAGATTTTTTCTCGTGGATATGTGTAACATGTTTATGAATTTTCCATGTGCCTTGGCTCTATAGAATTGTGAATGACTAAGTTTGTTATATTTTACACATGTTATCTCTTTCCTTTGAATTCATATGTGTTTAATGTGAATATCTCATTCCTCTTGCGAATTTTCAATTTTTGTGATTATCCTATATGGAATTTTTGTATGCATTCTTTCATAACTTCACATGCTAAGTTATATCTATATCTATTATGGTCAGCACTAAAACATGTTTTAGTTTGGTGCATCACCTATGTTATTTCAACTTTCACCTTCTGAACCTATCCCTTTATAAATCTTATCTTAGAAATAGTTAGTAGTGGGTTTTAGTGATGGCTAGATTTAGTTTTAGTGAACTAGAATGGAAGAAATTGAGATTATATGGAGATTGAAATTAAAGGCAACATCACTCTAAAATTTGAATTCCATTACATGTTTCACTTAGATGCTGAGCTCAACCTCAAAAAAGGATGCAATTTGAAGTGAATATTTTTTTTGGCACTCTCGGTGGGACTGTTTGAGTCACTTATAGCTCACTTATGATCATATTTCAATAATATTAGTGTGTATCTTAGTGATATTAGGCCTTTCAAGGAATAATTTCAACACATCTCATGACCCCCAAATCTAGATCTACTTTTCAAGAATTATAGTGCCCTTTTTCATGAAAATAATACAAACAAGGAAAAGTTTAGATAGAGGAGACCCATTTGAACACTTGTACCTCTTGCTAAGGAGAAGAAAGAGGGGAATATCATATAAGAGGTTTCAATTTCCTCCCAGCATGAGTCTTTCCACTCATCCTCTTGGCACACCATACTCTTTTCCTTCGTAAACTTAAGGCCTATCCCCTTCATGGCTCACCAAATAAACCTACCTTTTGTGACCTTTAATGTAGGTAGTCCTTTAGAGTTGGTAGCTCACAATGATATACCATTTTATACCTAGAAAGGTATTCCATTCTTTCTTGGTGAAAAACTTACCACCCCTATAAAAACATTCAATCTATTACAAATGTATGTTCAATCCATTTTGTAAGTGAGGATTATGTAGCAGTAAGGATTTTAGCTTCTTCTCTTACAGAAAAGCACTACAATGGTATATAAGTCTATTGTCTATCTTGATCCATTCATGGGATGAGTTTAGAGAAGCACTTATTCCAAAAAATGAAGAAAAAGTAGATAACATCTCTTTCTTAAAGCAATTAAAAACTATCAAGAGAGACCTTATAAAGCTAATGATAGAGTTCAACTTTAGGTTTCGAGAGAACTAATAATAAGATTCCAAAAGTTTTGAAACAGAGACTCCTCAAGGTGTATTTTTATTTATTAAGATATTTTAATTCTAATATTGCAATAATGATCCAATCTACGAGAGATACAAAATTACCGAATGCATATGAAATAGCCATTAGGGCTGAAAATTGCCTAATACAACTTGGAAAAATAGCTTCCATACTTCCTACACCTCTTTTTATATAATTCCCCTAAAGTATTTAACCTTTTCTCACTCCCATTCTAGAATCAAATGTTTCTTCATCTTTCTCCAAATCTTATCCTCCCAATAAGCAAGGTGATATTGATGACCTTACACCTTGGTGAAGAATTTTTCAAATGAAATTATCTCCCTCAAGAGGAAAAAATCCCAAACAAAGAGAAATTACCCAATTTTAAACCAAGGCAAACCCCAAATTAGAATTTCAATCAAGGTTATCAAAAAAGGAAATCAATATCCCAATTAGAGATATGCCCAAAGTTATCATTCAAAAGGGTTTCAAGGGCACAATCCTAGTTTGCCTCTTCTAAGCGGTGCTTATTGCATAACAACTTCTTATTGACAACACAATTAAGTTCATACACTCAAGTTTTGTAATTATACTCTTTAACAATAATGGTTTTGACATTCCTCGCTTGCTCATTTGTTGATATATTTACCCACTTGTAAGTTTATAAACCTCAAACAAAACTATATTTACATCTATACATTCAAAATTGTATGTGGGGGTTTTGGGACATCAAATGGAAAGAAGTGTGAATGAGGGAAATGGAATGGAATGAAGGAAATAAATGGAAAGGAATGGATGGAAGGAGCATACAATAGTTAGGTAAAAATAGAGCCTAATATTGCATAGTAGAAGAAGAAGAACAATGAATAACTAACTCAAATAAAAATGGAGTTTGAATCAACTAAACAAGAATAAATGAAAGGGAACACACATGAGCAAGTAAATATCAGAGCTTGATCACTATGAACAAGAAAAATAATTAATAATGTTGAAATAAGATCAAAGATACTATACACATGCAAGATTTAAACACTAACATCTAATGAACATAAGAACATCAAATGCTATACAAGAGATAATGAATGGGACACAAAGTTCATATTTCATTAACTCTTCAAAATGTCTTCACAAAAGAACACAAAGTTTCTTTCCTAAAACAAATCTTGCACACAAAATTATTTTCTTCTCCTCTCTCAAAGTCACCCTTACAAATGAGCCCCTAACTTCCTTTTATAACCCAAAATTTGGTTACAAGGTAGTTAGGGTTTACATGAACATTAAATTAGGGCACCTTAAGTGACTTTGATTTTTCAACCTAACTTTTAAAAAGTAACTTGAAATTAGAAATCACTTAAGTTATCAAAAGTCTATGCCAAAAGTGAGTTTAACAATAACATCACTTTAAAATACCATTTTAAAACATATAACAAGACCCAAGTGCCTTATCCATTAAAGTGGGGTCCGCCTATCTCAACCGTATGAGAAATGGACTCTCCCACTTTGTTAGATAGAATGTTATCTCCTCATCCCATTGGTGAAATTAGGATCTTCCACCTTTTCCAATTGAAAAGATCTGAACCTTTCCAATGTCTCAAACATCTTCTTACACAACCAATAAATAATTGTACTATAAACAACATCATTTGGTATACAATTCTTTTTGAAAAATCCTTGAATGTCATGAAACCTCTAATGGTATTACAAAACAAGTCTTTAATTGAAAACAACCCATGAGTAAATATAGCCATTATTTGCACTATACATCTGATTTGATGAAGTAAGGATAAATTGATGAAAAGAATGTACATGTCACTTAAACACTTTGTACAGAATTGAATTCCTCAACATCTTGTTAATCACTTGCCAACCTATCTTTTATTGGTTCACTTTATGATCACAAGATCAAATCACCAAAAGCTATGAACATTGAATTTTTGAAATGATGGAATAAGTTCTCATCTTTCACAACAATCTTGAGATAAAAATTACGATTTGAGATGTTCCAACATGTTCATGCACACACACAATTGAAGGTTTTTATCAAGTCAAATAGTTATTCAATGTTTGTATTTTATGACATTTTTTATCAATCAATATGACATTTCAAATTCTCATTTAGGTGACAAGAATGATTATTTAGACTTATGGGAAATAATTGAAGGATAGATCGAAAAAATAATCATCCCTTCATCTCAGGGTAATTAATTCATGTGTATCTCTCTCCACAAAAAAACACATCATAATCCATTGGAATCCAAATTTTATGACAATGTTTAGAATTCTTCGAGATAGTGCATAACAACCTCACTCACCTTCATGACACACATACCATTTTTTAACATTTGAAATAGAGATATTTTTTTATGATTGAGAAAACATAATTCATCCATGTGGATTTTTAGTGATGCATCAAATAAAAAGGATCAATAAGCTCGAGATATACTCCTAGCTCTTATATATTTTAGATGTGCTTCATTACATAAACATTTTAAGAGCAAAAAAGACTTCATAAATTCACAATGCATACATGCTGATTTGCATTTGGAATTTTCATGATAAAATTTAGAGCTTAAAAAATAGCATTTGCCTAAAAGGTATGCATATCATGCATAATTCTATTTTTCTTGCATCTGGCATATATTTAATACATCCATACAACCATTTTTTGACTATTTGCAAAAACCCACTTTTGATTCTTTATGAAACCAACATACCGTTCCAAAACTTGAATGATTAAAACACAAATAAAACTGTGAATATCAAAGATGTGGACTTTTCTACTCTTCCATCTAAATGTGTGAAAATCCTCAAAGGCTTTTTTGAAGATCTTCATTTTGATGCATATCCTCCTCAATCATGGGATACAAATTCTTCTCCTTGACGAATCATTTTTTCAAACAATTCATTTTTTTTTCTCTATTTTCTTTGGACATGTTGAATATTTTAATTTCTCGTGGTGCATGGAACTTTTTTTTGCGTTGGAAAGCAAATGTGTGAACAATGCTCTTAATAAATGTGTGGTGTTTTCCTTTCATTTTTTTTGATCAATTTGATTTTTTGCGTTTGCTTTTTTAACTTAATTGCGTGATGATTTTCTCCTTTGACAACTATGTGAATATTTTTCTTTTGATTGGTTTTAGTTTTCTTCTCACACTTGGGTATTGGCCTTGGGTAGTCTTCTTCCTTTGTAATGTGTGGGTAGGTTTTTCCTTTGAAAAATGTGGGCTCTCCTTACGAAAATGCATGTGGGATCTTTTTGTGAATGATGAAATGGGCTGTGTTTTGCTTCCTTTACTGCATGGTGTCTTCCTTGGCCTTTTGATGATTTTTTTGCATATTCTCATTGATGATGGTGCGTTGAATAAATGCATGCCTGGGAATGAAAACCTGTGGTGGATCTTTTTACTAATGCCTTGGCCAATGGAAATTGCTTTCTTTACCAATGCATGGTTTCCTTTAACCTAGAGATTTTTGCATGAATTCTTCTTCATTATCAATAATATTCTACAGTATTTTTCCAGAGTTGCTCAATGGAATAAAACGAAAATGAAATCTTTAATAAAAATACATGGCTTTCTGAAAGATGGATTTCTTTTTCTTTATTGCTCAATGAACAACTAGAGCTTTCAATTTCCTCGGCTTAGCTAATTCCCTTCAGGTAGGTTTCCATTGAAATTTAAGGAAGCTTGATGGATGGGAATGAATTTTCCTTCTTCAGCTTAATGGATGTGGGAAATTTAATATTTTTCCCCTTCTTCTTCTTCTTCCAAATTGGGAAAATTGTAGAATTTTTCTTCTTTTGATTTTGGGATGATGGAAAAGTAAAATTGGAATTTCCACAACAATTGGAAAATGAAATTTTCCAGAAAGGGAAAAACGAAATTGGAGAGAATTTAATTGCCCATGATAATTGAAGGAATTTTAATTGCCCATGGCAATGGGGAAAATGAGAAAAGTTCTTCCAAATTTTTGATCAACTTTAATGAGGATTAAATTAATATTTATTAATTAAAAACCCTAAAATTTAATAAAATTAATTTTATTAAATAAAAAGGTAAAATATTAATTAATTAATTAAAAAACATGGTTTACGACATAGCAGGAGAAGTACTTATTCGAAATGGATGAAATGAAGGCCAAAATGATCAGAGAATAAAATGATCATGATGAAGGTGATAAACCATGAGAAAGGACACTTTCAATTTTTTTAAAATTTTCATGTTATAATTTTGTGAAGTCAAAATTAGCTGATAACAATTGGCTCTTATTGGGGACAAGGACTTCACGGATGCAACAATGGACCAGACCCAAAAATTTAATGAACATGATCCCAAAATGATGATGCACAAAAATGGGATGACAAAAAGAGAGGAAACCAAAAAATAGGAAAAGGAAATGAACAAAACCCTAATTACCTATGTACATATGGGGACAACCCATTTTCAATTTTGATAGTGCTTGAGATATTTCCCCCATTGTAGGGTAGAGGAAAATGAGTTCCATCAGGATATGCCAAGTAATAGGTGTTATCTCCACATAAATGCCTAATTTTAAAAGGGCCTAGCCACAATGAATCAAACTTCCCATGCTTTCCTTTTGGTTCACGCCTCTTGTCCCATAGAAGAACTAGGTCATTGATTTGAAATTGTCTCTCCTTAGTTTTTCTATCGAACAATTTCTTTACCTTGGATTGGTGTTCCTCGATCTTGTTCACTACTTGACTTCTTTGTTCTTCAAGCTTTCTTAGAACATGATCCTTTTATCCAATGCATTGGTGAAAGCATTCATCATCAACTGCTTGAGCCAATCGTAATGCCGGTAACTCCAATGTAATGGGAATTTGAGCATCGGTTCCATACAAGAGTTGGAATGGAGACATTCAATTGCTCTTTTGGGAGTTATGCGGTCAGCCCATAATGCATCATATAATTTTTGTGCCAAGTTCTTTGATTTTCTTAGACTCAACTTGCATACATAAGTAATGATGTTTTTTTTACTAGATTCTACTTGACCATTTCCCTGAGGATAGTAATATGATGAATGAGATAAAGATATCCCATACCCATAACAAAAACCTATCATCTCTGAAGAAGAAATTGGTGGCATTTTCCGTCACGATATTTTGTGGAATTCTGTAATGAACCAAAATGTTCTCTTTGATGAAGTCACAAATTACCGTAGTAGATGTTTGTTTCACTAGAATGGCTTCTACCCACTTCAGTAAAGTAGTCATTTGCCATGAGCATGTGAGTATGACTACACTAGAATTTGGGTTCAAGACCCGATGAAATATAAACCCCATTGTTGAAAGGGTTCTTCAATGACAACTGGATTTAAAGGAAAAGCTTGCCAATTTAGGTCTTCCAACAAATTGTTGACAAGATTTTCACATTTGGCTACCCATTTTTGAGCATCAAAAAACATAGTGGGCTAGTAATAATGTGCTCACAAAATCTTATGAGTTATTACTGGTCCAGAGAAATGACCACCACAAGCATGATTGTGAAAGGCTTCAAGTAACCTGGGTTGTTGTTCCTTATCAACACATATGAGGAACATGCCATCAATACCTTTCTTGAACAAGGTGTTGTCCCAAATGACGTACTTGAAGCTCTTAATTTGATAGCTCTTTTTTCTTTAGCTAGTTGTATATTCTCAGGACATTTTCCATATGTGAGAAAGTAAGCTATATCAGAATACCACTCATCTATGGTACTGACGAAAAACTACCAAGTGGTAAACTTTCTTCAACTGGTTCTTCCTCAAGGTCATTTCTTGGCTCATTCTGCGATGAGTTGGCAAGAGTCCTCTTCCTCGAACTAACTTGGTAGGCTTGATGTCCAAGTCATATTCCTGGATCTTGGAGACCCAATTACCTCTTTTAGATCTGGTTCCTGTTGTGTCAACATTGATTTAACTGTGGTGTCGGAACTAAGACTTTGGTGTGAGAATTCAACACATAATATCTGAAATTTTTCAAGGCTCTAACCACCGCGTACGCATGTTTCTCAAGGGAGTGTAATTTAGTTCATGTTTCTTGAATCTAGAACTCATGAATGCAATAGGAGATTCAATTCCCTCTTGATTATGTTGAGTCAAGATGGCAGAGATCATGTGGGGAAGCATAACAATAGACTATGAAATCCTTTTTAAAATCGGGACACACCAATGTAGGAGCTTTTGCAATAACATCCTTGATTTGTTCAAATTATCCCCTACCTTCCTTCGACCATTTGAAGGATTATTTTTTCCTTTCATCATGTCAAAAATTTATTTGGTTAGCTCGGTAAAATATGGCATGAACCTCTCAAAAAGTTCACCTTCCCAAAGAATGAGTGAACTCAGGCTTACTTGTAGGTAAGGAAAGATTCTTGATAGCTTGAATGCATTCAAGATCGATCTTGGTTCCTTCTTTAGAAACAATATGACCTAGGAGTTTCCCTTTCGTAACTCCAAACATGGACTTCTTTGGATTTAGGGAGATTCTATGAAGTCTGCATCTTTGCAATATTTTCTCCAAATCTCTTAGATGATCTTCTCGCTTCTTTGAGAAAACTGTCAAGTCATCTAGGTATATTATGATGATTTTGTCTTTATAATCTATGAATGCCATGTCCATATCCCTTTGAAAGGTTTCACCAAACATTGATCAAACCAAAAGGCATTCTTCTATATACAAACATGTACCCTAAGGGGTGGTGAACGTGGTTTTATGTTGGTCTTCTCTAGCCACTTCAATCTGATTATAACCAGAGAAACCATCTAGCATGGATAGCATTTCGATCTAATTATTGCTGTATAATATGGTCCATGATTGGAAGTGGATAGTTATCCTTCAAGGAAGCTTGATTAAGATTTGGAAATCCACGCAAATCCTAATTTCTCCATTTTTCTTGTGAACTCGGGACAATATTAGCTATCCAAGTTGAATGTCGAATAGGAAACACTATTCATGCATCCAACATCTTTTGAACCTCGTGGAGTATCGTCCTACTATCTTGGGGTTATATATTTTCTTCTTCTTGAATGGAGCTACACAGGTTTCAAAGGTATGGCATGCTCCATTTCCCTAGGTTGAAAAGACTTCAAGTCTTCATATGAGTAAGCCAAGACATCAAAATATTTGGTAAGGAGGCTTACAAATTTCTTGTGCTCCTCAGGTGAGAAACACTTACCAATGTTGACTAGGCGAGGTTTTTCCTTGGTACCAATGTCAACTTCCTCATAGTTAGTAGAATTTCTTGCCTACTCTTTCTCTTTGATAAACTTGTCATGTTTATCAAAAAGTTCTTCAAGTGAAACCAATCCTTTTGGAATTTTATTTCCTTTGAGTTGAATGATGCCATCGCTCAGGATCCTCGCTCTCAACTCTTTCTTGAATGGGTGAGGTCATTCGATTGTGAAATGTAGAATCACTTCCTTCAAAGTACAACTATTCAAAATTATCCCTTTTTTCTAAGAAGGCAATAATTTGTTGATCATCATTAAAGACTTGCCAATTTTTTGCATTTTCGGGAACGCTTGGCCTAAAAATCATTTCAATGGTGTATTTGTCTTGATCAAACTCTGAATGAGGGATCATCAATGAAGTTGAGACTACTAGAGAATCTACTTTTTCATTCTTTTCACGAGGGACAATTTTATGGAAAAAGCGTCGAAGGCTTCAATCGCATCCCACACTTTATTTCTGTAGTGTCTCAAGCGATCATTTTTACTTGAAATTGATTTTTACTTGCTTCACGATCAACTTCATCTCCCAAGGCTTTCAAAATTTTGATCCCTTTTTTTCTGCAACTTGGAGACCAAGGATTAACGCCTCATATTTTGTAGTGTTGTTAGTATTTGAAAATTGGAGTTTGTAAGAAAAAGGAAATATTTTACCATTTGGAGATATAAGCACCACTCCTGCAGAACTTGTTGAGCAACAACTTCCATCAAACTCAAGAGTCTAGATCTCATTGGGATCTTGGAAAGTGACCTTAGGCGCATGAACCTCTGTAGTCATCATATAATTACCCATACTTGGAGTTTTGAAATAGGACCTGTGTGTGAGGATCTTTGGTTTTTGTTACCGTGAAATTTTCTTGAGTCTCCGGTATTAGCTTCTTCATTTCTCCACTGATAGGGATCATAGACATGAGACCAGTCCATTTGAATCTCACCACCCAGATCTCTACAAAATTTCTTGCTTAACAACATACCATATGAAGTGGGAATGTCAACAACTAGAATGGTTACCTTGACTCACTTTTGAGGAAATTGAGCTAAAGCCATTTGAGCATCTTTAATCTTCCCAATCAGAGGAACTTGTCTTGTCTCCATGGAGTAACAAGATCTAAGTGTTCTCATACAAGTCAACCCAAGAGCATGTGCTACTTTTATAGGCATCACATTATCCGAGGCTCCAGAATCTATAATGCAATTACTTAATTTGCATTTGTTGATAAAAAGGACACAAAGAAAGGTTCAACCTTTTCATTTGAAGGTGTAGTGGCCGCCACAATATTTTGAGTCTTCCCATCTTTGGGAGTTTTCATAATTCCTTTAGAGGAATGAACAATAGAGTCACCTTTGATAAACTAGACCAATTTCTCGAGTTGATCCTTATTGGACTTCAAGTACTTTGCTTGTGACATGGAAATTTTTGTTTTATTGATATGATCAATAATATCAAATTTGGCAAAATGACCATACTTGATGTCTCAGATACAAGTTCTTTCAAACTTGATGATGGCTCACTTTTGACCTTTGCTTTGGGCTTAGTTGATATTGATGTGGAAGAAGAAACTTTCTTCGTAGCTGATTTATCAACTGATTGATTTGGCAAAGGTTCTCCTTTCTTTGAGATAGATTTGACCTTGGAAACCTCAGTCGTCTTGGAATCTTTAGGAATCTCAGTCATTTTAGATTCTTTGGAAGTTTCCTTAGTTTTAGATTCTTTAGGAACTTCCCTAGAGCTCTTTTTATCTTCCACCTTAGTGGTACTTTGCTCCTTTTTCTGAGAGCATGTGAAGACTGCATGAAGGATTGACTATTCATATCTTCTAAAATTTCTTTGTATTGTCTTCTTCTTCTGAATGGTACTCAAAGAAATGATTATTACTTTCTCCTTAGGCTCTTTGATTTCAGGTTTAGATGTCCCAAGTTAGCTCTTCTTCATCAACCTCGATGATCTCAACTTCATCATCACTTTCCTCAATGACATCACACTTTGAGTTAGTTGGGAGCTTGCTTCAATAGTAAGCCTCATTGGAGCGCCTATAATTTTGGATTTGTTGGGAACATAGCCTTTTCTTGGGATGTCTTTGTAAGTAGGAGGTTTACTACTTTGAGAAACTTGCTTTTTCAAAGCTAACATATCATTAGCCAACTTAGTGAGTATGGCCTCTGAAGCATTGGGGGTTTCTTGACTCTTTCCCTTGGGGGAAGTTTTCTTGAATTTTCCCACCATGATTAGATCATCCTCAATTTCTATTGCCATGGATTGAGAAAGTTCCAAAGTAGCCACTCTAGCCCTTCTTCTCAGCTGATAGCATACTTTTGGTTGTTGTGCATTAATAAAGAAACATTTTTGTCCGTCAAGGTTTGGGTGAATTTTGGCAAGAACTTTGTTCACCATTTTGTTGAACTTAGCCACAAAATTCCTCATGGGTTATGTTGGCTCTTTCTTTTCCTGAGATAGTTGGGATAAAAGGGCATGTTCATCTTCTGCCATTTTGAACCTGTCTTCAAACTTAGTTTTCATATCATTCTAGTTTGTAATGCATCCATTGGGAGATGATGAAACCAATCCGTGACAATGTCTTACAATGTTTCAATGAAGAGGGAACAACAACATCTTCATATTCTACCGAAAAAACTACACATGCAAGCAAAGAAGGTGGAAATGTGGTCATCAGGTGAAGTCTTCCCATCTCCATTGAACTTGGGAAGGATCTTCATCGATCCTCGTGGGAGGTCATGTCGAGCTAGTAAGGCCAATGGGCCTATGACATTTCCCCATGGTACATTAGCAACCATCTTGGGAAAGGTTGTATGTGAGGGTAAAACAACATGAGAAAGAACAAGTGCTTGACTTGTAGTGATTCCTCCCTTACTTTCTCTTTTAGGACTTGATGCAAGGCTTATGGATTTACGATGGGGAGTGTTCCTCCTTGGAGGAGATAACTTGAAACCAAATTTCCTTGAAAATAAAAAATGGGATCAGATCGACCTTTAGCTTTTTCTCCTCGCGTAAACCTCCTTCTTGCCAGTTTGAAATCTTTATTGTGAAAGGATCACTGCACGTTTGATCAGCTCTAGCCTTTTCTATTTGCTCTCTTTCTTGATCTCTTTGTGCCTGAATGACTCTAACAACTCTCGTAACTTGATTTTCTTCGTTATCCAATACTGATGTGGTGAGATGAAAATGATAGTCATTCGTGTGCTTTTCCCAAATAGCTTGCCTCAAATATGATGATATGTCTTCTTGAGTATCTACAAAAAGAATATTTGGTTGTAAGATAGGTGAGTTACCTGTAATAGTCATATAGATTATTTCCTTGGTGGAAGAGGGCCACGTCGATGAACAACGATCAACACGTGTCCAGGAGGTCTTCTGGCCACAAGTGTGGGTGCTCTTCTTCTAAGGTCTTCAATGTAGATTTCTGTCAATGGCTCTATCAACAACCACAAATTGTTCTGTAAGCTTTCATGATTTTCCCAAGCTACTATCCGAAGGTTGAAAATAATGTCTCCTTGAAAATATTCATTTGGGCACAAGATTCGGTTGAAGAACTAGAGCTTGTGTAAGAGGGGATAGTCATAAATATTTAACCAAACACTAGTTAATGATTCTTGAATCCCCAGTAGAGTCGCCAAAAACTGTTAGCAAATGGATTTTCACACGCATGCAAATGACATGCAATAGTCAGGGGAAAAAGTCCCTCCTCAATGAAGGTGAGGTTTCCTTTATTGAAAACCAAAACTGTATTTACATCTATACATTCAAAATTGTATGTGGGGGGTGTTTTGGGACATCAAATGGAAAGAAGTGTGAATGAGGGAAATGGAATGGAATGAAGGAAAGAAATGGAAAGGAATGGATGGAAGGAGCATACAATAGTTAGGTAAAAACAAAGCCTAATATTGCATAGAAGAAGAAGAACAATGAATAACTAACTCAAATAAAATAGAGTTTGAATCAGCTAAACAAGAATAAATGAAAGGGAACACACATGAGTAAGTAAATATCAGAGCTTGATCACTATGAACAAGAAAAATAGATTAATAAGCATTGATAATAAGATCAAAGATACTATACACATGCAAGATTTAAACACTAACATCTAATGAACATAAGAACATCAAATGCTACAAGAGATAATGAATGGGACACAAAGTTCATATTTCATTAACTCTCAAAATGTCTTCACAAAAGAACACAAAGTTTCTTTCTGAAACAAATCATTGCACACAAAAGTATTTTCTTTCTCCTCTCAAAGTCACCCTTACAAATGAGCCCCTAACTTCCTTTTATAACCCAAAATTTGGTTACAAAGTAGTTAGGATTTACATGAACATTAAATTAGGGCACCTTAAGTGACTTTGACTTTTTCAACCAATTTTTAAAAAGTAACTTGAAATTAGAAATCACTTAAGTTATCAAAGTCTTCTCAAAAGTGAGTTTAACAATAACATCACTTTAAAATACCATTTAAAACATATAACAAGACCCAGTGCCTTATCCATTAAAGTGGGGTCCGCCTATCTCAACCGTATGAGAAATGGACTCTCCCACTTTGTTAGATACTAGAATGCTATCTCCTCATCCCATTGGTGAAAATAGGATCTATTGCCTTTGCCAATTGAAAAGATCTGAACCTTTCCAATGTCTCGAACATCTTCTTACACAACCAATAAATAATTGTACTATAAAAAACATCATTTGGCATATATTTATTCTTGAAAAATAGTTGAATGTCATGACACCTCCAATGGTATTACAAAACATGGTCTTTAACAAACACCCCATGAGTAAATATAGCCAATTATTTGCACTATACATCTGATTTGATGAAGTCAAAAGCATTGTCTAGCTCTGCAAACACTTTCTACAAATTGAATAACTTGACTCTTTCGTCTCACTACACAACCTATCTTTTATTGGTTCACTTAGCATCACCAATAATCACCAAAAAGAACATTGTCCTTGTTTGAAATGATGGAAGCAGTTCTCATCTTTCACAACAATCTCGAAGATAAACTTGGTTGTAGTGTGCCAACATGCACACAATTGAAGGTTCTTGTCAAGTCAAATAGTTATTCCAAGGGACGTTTTTATCAATCAATATGGCATTGCAAACTTCTCATTTAGGTGATAGAGGAATGATTATTTTACTCATGAACATCATTCAAGAATCCTGAATCGAAAAATACCTTGTTGCCTTCATCTCCTGGGTAATTGTTAGTGTGATCTATCTCCTCCACAAAAAGTATGAATCATGAACTATGGTCTTAAATGGCACTATATCCAGTGTATTTTTAATTCCTCCATTTTCCATCAACCTACTTACCTTTTGAACGTCACCCCGCTTGCCCACTTCCGCATAAATGTTTGACAGAAGAACATAAGGTGCAGGATTTTTAGGATCCAAATAAAAAAGGAGCATTGTTGTATATACTCCTAGCCTTATATATTTATGTGATCTACATACACCAAGAAAACACATCCATATAACCACTGCATGTTTAATTGGCATTTTGGTGATAAAATTTAGACATTTTTTCAAATATCCATGTGCCCAAGAAGTTGCTATCCACATATAATGATCCATTGCAAATATAATGCAATAAGAGACCCATGCCAATGAAGAATTTATAGCCCTTATCTACTAAACCTGCATGACTGCATGAAAATAAGACACATATAAATATTGAATGGTATGTGTTTATACTAGAGTGCTTCATTACTTTTAAATAGTATGAGGGCATTTGCTTATATGCATGCATTGTGTATCCTACAATCATTGCATTTCATGAAATTGCATCTCGAATAGACATTTTTTCAAACAATTCATGTGCTTTCTTTTTATCCCTTATTTGGAATACGTGGTCTTTTATTTTTGCAGTGCATGGAACTTCTTATTTTCTTTTGGAAAATGCATGAACAATGCTCTTTAAAATGCGTGGTGTTTTCCTTCCATTTTTTCTTCACGTGTGATTATCTTTGCTTTACGTGGATGTTTTCTAACAACTATATGTGGGCTGTGGTCATTCTTGACTAGTTTGTTTTCTTCTTACACGTATTGGTATTGGGCAGTCTTCCCTTGGACAGGTTTTCCTTACTTTGTATTATGCATGGGTTGGTTTTGTGAATGCTGAAATGGGCTTGGGCCTCTTTTTTGGAAATGCGTGGTGAGTTGATTCTTTCCGCGAGGAATGTCTCGAGACTTATTTGTTTTGACTTGTGGATTGGTTTTGGAAGAGCCTTTACCAATGCGTGGAAATGTGACCAATGTGTTGGCTTCCTTTTTGGCATTTGAATGGTGCGTTGAACCGGAAATGCAATGCGTGGCTGCGTGAATTATGTATGTGCCTTCAGCACAACGTGGAGGAGAAATTCTTTAATAAAATACACGACATGCTTTAAATACCAAAGACTCTTAAACTTTAGTCTTCTTTCACACGTGTTCCTCCCTCGACTACCTAGTGAATAACCTAAATTTTCCTTTGACTCTTGCATGCAACCGAAACACAATCTTGGCTACATGGCTTTCTAGCTTTCACATGTGCATGTATGTACCCAATCTGGAGATTTCAACGTTACTTGGCTCTAGCCTGCAAGTACCCATCTCTGGTTTTCATGTGAAAGATGAGGAGTTTATGTGGAATGAGCTTTTCCAATTCCTTCTTCTCACTCTAGATGTTTGTAGTATTTTCCTTGCTTCTTCTTCTTCCCAATTTATCATGCTTCTGCAACTTCTTGTAACCGTCTTCTTCCCAATTTCTCGAATGATGGAAGCGGAATTATAATTGCCAACGAAAAATAATTCTCACAACAGTTAAATGCCCACGAAAATTGGGAAAATGAGAAAAGTTCTTCCAAGTTTGTCGAACAACTTTCATGAGGATTAAATTAATATTTATTAATTAAAAACCCTAAAATTTAATAAATTTAATTTTATTAAATAAAAAGGTAAGATATTAATTACATAATTAATTAATTAAAACATAGTTTGCGACATAGTAGGAGAAGTACTTATTCGAAATGGACGAAACGAAGGCCAAAATAATCAGGAGAATAAAACAATCACGATGAAGGTGATAAATCATGAGAAATGACACTTCCAATTTTTTTTTTATTTTTTCACGTTATAATTTTGTGAAGTCAAAATTAGTTGATAACAACACCCTAAAAATACATACCTATTTCTAGCCTATTTCCATCCGTTTAGAATTAATTAAATTAACTATAATTACATACTCCTACCCAATAACATGTTTAATGTGTTGGATATCAACTTGGAAGATATCCCCATAGTGGAAGAAGATCTAAAGTGTATTTTAGAAACAAACAAGGGACCAAATCTAGAGGAGTCTCAATCTGATGAACCTAAGGAAAATCTGCTAACAAACTCAAAAGAATATGGAAATGAACCTTTTAGAGAATCCCCTTCTTGGATTCCATTGGAGGTAAAGAGAAGTCCCAAACTATCACCAAAAATAAAATCGACTCTGAGAACTAGAGGATCTTCTAATAAGGAAAATTTGGGGGCCGATAAAGCATCCCCAGGATACCTTCCGAGAAGGAGAAAAGGGACAGAGCCACCAAAAATATATTATGGAAAGACGACAGAGATCATTGATGGTAAGCCAAAAAAATGATTCCTTTAAATGATTCTTATGTCATGGAATATAAGGGGCTTAAACAACCCCAATAAACATAGGATTTTTATGATATTAGAAGAAGCGAGAAACCAAACATCATTATGTTTCAAGAAACGAAGATGAATCAGGAAAGGATCGAAGACTTTCATAGTTTTTGGAAAGAAGCGGGTTTCCACTGTCAATATTTAGTGGGAGCCTTGGGATGCCTGATGTGCTTGTGGAATAAGAATGCATTGGAAGCTTTCCCTCTTTTCAAAACCAACATCATATAGCTATTAGTTTCACTTCGCTAGATTCAGAAAACAATTCACTCTCTCAAATATCTATGCCCATAATACCGCTTTTATAGTAGAAGGGTGCTCTAGGAAGAGCTGACCATTTTCGAAGGGCGTTCAATAATTCAAGATGGATCATTGGGGGTGACTTCAACACTCCTCTAATCCCCTTAGAAAAGAAAGGAGGAGTCAATTTGTACATTGAGAGCATGGAAGATTTAGCTAACTTCTTAGGCTAGAATGGAGTTCTTGATCTAGATCTCAATGGCTCTAAATACACATGACTAATAAATGCGAAGGGGAGAACCTGATTCAAATAAGGATGGATTGTTTCTTGGTGAATTTTAATGGATTCAGGAACAACAATACTCTCTTTCCACTTTGGCTCGCATTGGCTCGAACCATAACCCTATAGTCCTCAACTTTAGTGAAAGGGGGAAAACTAAAGGTAGACCTTTTAGGTTTTAAAAAATGTGGACTACACACCTGGACCTGGAGAGAATGATAGAAGAGTGGTGGAACATTGAAGTCAAAGGAAACAACATGTTCTAGGTAGTTGCAAAACTTAAAAATGTCAAATAAAAAATCAAGACTTGGAATAAAGAAATATTTGGAAACATTTTCCTTCAAAAAAGCAAAATCTTTGAAGAACTCCAGGAATTGGAAGAAATAATGGAACAGGGAGGATGGAGCAATGAAGAGAAAATAAAATAAAAATATCTTCTTGCGGAATACCATAACATCCTAAGTAGAGAAGAGATCTACTAGAAGCATAAATCCATAATAAATTGGCTCAAAGAAAGAGATCGAAACACGAAATTTTTCCACATCTCTGCCAAAATTAAATAAAATAAAGGAAATATCCAAGAAATTAAAAAATAAAATGGATATTTGGCTACAGATGATGAGGATATCTCAAACACCATTATCTATTTCTTCAAAAAAGTGTTTGCTAAAGGTCAGCCCAGCTCAAAGACCTCTATTGTTGAAACTCTTAATCTCTTTGAGTTGGCTATCAACCATGAGGAGAATAGAGAACTCATTTCTATACCTGTCATCACCAATCCGGCACTATGATAATTCTTCACCGGGAACTCCTCGTGCTATGATTATTTACTAATGCACAGACTTTAGTTTGGTGGATGTAATCTGGAAGCAAAACAACAACCGAACACAAGAATACCATTGACTATGATAAGACAGAATGATGACAAATCTGAAATATCAAAATAAATTATAATATTAACATGAAAGCTCATTATAATCTCACCCATGAAATACTTCAACAAGAATATGGGAGAAACTTTACAATTACACCTCTTGATGGCTTCTTCAACACACCTTTAACTGATGGCTTCCTTCGCACACTTCCTACAATATTTCTCACTACTTCTTTCTATGCTAAATGAGGGGGGTGGCCTCTCTATTTATAGAACTTCCAGGCTTATCCATCCTATCTCTAAGATAGGATAAGAAATCCACTCTGACGAATCATATTCCATACCTTAACTCTTATCTGTACATGTAAGCTTATCTGTTAAGATAAGATAAACCTTATCATTTTACATGGGTTCCACATTTTTAGACTTTTTACAAATAAAATACACAAAATATTTATGACCTCACTCCTTGTCCTTATTACCAATATAATATTTCTAATTCCTAATCATGTAGACCCTACTTCTCTAATTACCCAAACTTTGACATTTTAACATTACTGACCATTTACGACAAATATTTACTTTTTACAACATTCCTATTGTACTTTGATCATACCGTACTCCACATTATTGGCAAGCAAGCACCGCATCGACGGCGCCGTTATCTTCTATCTGGACGCTACTACTAATTACACTTAACAACATCCTATTCCTAATACATACATTAATGAAATAGAAATTTTGGAGGAAAATTTTAGTGTCGACATACCCTCGGAGGAAGAAGTTAAAGCAATTTTATCTAAAATTAAGGGGGATAAAACTCCAGGGCGGATGGCTTCCCTGCTTTCTTCTTCTAGATGTATTGGGATATAGTTAAAAAAGAGGTTGTTACTATTGTACATGATTTCTTCCACTCGGTATCCTCGCTAAAGCAAATCAATCATAAATTTATTTCTCTCATACCTAAAAATCTAGGAACTAAAGGATTAGGGAGTTTAGACCCATAAGTCTCTATAACACAATGTACAAACTCATCTCTAAAATTTTGGCTTTCAGAATGAGGGAAATCCTTTGTAATTTTATATCTCCTAATTAAGGGGTGTTAGGAAATAAGGGATAAAATATGTGGAATAATCCCTCATAGAATCACAATAGTAGAAACTAATATGCAGAAAATATTACAGATCTCAAATAAAAGTACAGAATAAAATAGCACAACACAAAGAGAGTATTTAATGTGGTTCACCCAATTTGGGATACGTCCACTAAGAATCACTTGCTCTATTTTATTACAAGCCATTGCTCTCTCAATACAATACCCAGATCTATTTGGAGCTATGCTCAACAAACTCTACAAAATTTACACCCAAATTCAAAGCACATCTACAATGTTACATTAACCCTACCATATGCACAAACCCACATAAGTAGACAATTGCTTAAGCAATTTTACAAAACCATGGGTATCAAAACCATGGGCCAAAACCGTCGGGTCAAAATTCCTGGCCCATATGAAAAAATCACGTTTCCTGGTATATCGGGCACATTTTAAGGCCAATTTCTTTTCTTGGGGGTTATGCCCCCAGACCCTGACCCGGCCCTGAACCCTGGCGAGACAACTGTGGAAAGTGTACAATAATCTTAGTGTACATTATTCAACACTTTCTCACATGAAAACAAGCTCCACAACCTAACAAGGGGCCTTTGTGTCAGGTAGAAAAATTCTTGACAACATAATAACCATCCATGAGATGATTCACTTAGTGGAACAATCCAGCAGAGAGGCTATGATTGTTAAGCTCGACATGCAAAATTCCTATGATCGTATATCCTAGAATTTCATGATTCCTATTTTACATAGATTGGGGTTCCAACCTCACTTCATTAAAATGATCCAATCATGTACTCTTGCCCCTAGTTTTTCAGTCATAATAAATGGGAAACCAAATGGCTTCTTCAACTTTGAAAGGGGTCTTAGGAAAGGGGATCCCCTTTCCCTTTTTCTATATTATTGTTGCTGAAGCTTTGAGTAGGTTATGTTTGAAAGCTCAAAATGAAGGAATACTTGAGGGTATCAAAGTTGCTAATGGGGTTTCTAACCAAAGTCTGTAGAAATTTATGGATGATATGGTTCTTCTAGGCCAAGATGTTGTCTAGGAGGCTCGTACTTTCAAGAATATCACCAAAAAGTATGAATAAGTTATTGGGCAATAAGTTAACTTACGAAATATATTTTACTTCTTCATCAATGTGAAGGAGGTGCAACAAATCAGGTTTGCTAGTATTCTAGTGTGCAAGATCAAAACTCTCCCGAAATCCTACCTAGGAATGGTGCTTTATGGGAAAAAATTGGAAGAATGGGGTGGAACAAATTGATAGAGAGATTTCATAAAAACTTACATCCTAGAAGGGCTCTTTGCTTTCACAAGATAAAAAAGCTCATCTTCTTCAAATTTGTTTGCAAGATTTTTTGTGTATGGTATGTCCATCTTCATCATCCCTATGAGAGTTAAAAATCTATTGAAATTATCCAAAAAAGGTTCGTATGGACAGCTCGAGAAGATAAGACAAGAATCCATTTAATAGCGGGAAACGGTCACCCGGCCCAAGGATATGAGGTGCGGGTCTCAAGAACCTTTAATTCATGAATCAAGCACTAATTGTTAAGGTGGGTTGGACATTGTACATAGAAGAGGGAACCTAGAAAAATATTCTGAAAGTGAAATATTTGTGGCACTTTTGTGGAACTTTGGTGTTTTGCTCTAAACAAGAGCTACCTACAGGATCAATTTTTGGAATAACCTTTGTTTGACTAGGAAGTTGCTAGTTCAAGGAGTAAATGGAGCCTTGGAGACTTCATGAAGTTTTATTTTTGGGAATACCCATGGATCAAGGATAAGGCCTTAAAGATTGAAGAGCCATGAAGTCACTTAAGGCATTTTTATAAGTTGGAGTTTGGGGAGATGGTTTGTAACTATTGGAATGAGGAGAGAAAATGGGTTCAGATTTATCCACCCCCTAAGTACTTGGGTGATCTACATACATTTGATGGTTTTAACCAAATTCTCAAGGATTTTCACTTACCCCAAAGTAGGGCTCAAGATGAATTAATATGGAGGAAAAGAGTCTTTGGAGAGTAAGAGATTAAATCTAGTTACCTCGCTGAAATTTGAGCAAATCAAACCAAACCACTACTGGAAGAAGATATGGAACAAGAACCTTATATCCAAAATAAAAAATTTATTTTGGGAGGTTGTTAAAAAAATATTCTTATTGTGGATAGGTTAAGGAAGAGAGGTATGATCATTACAAACAAATGTAGCTTGTGTAAAATGCAAGAAGAGACGATTCATCATCTTTTTTTGGAATGCATATTTTCCTTTCAAGTCTTCTCTACAGTCCTTGGGTTCTTTAGGATAAATATGGTTCTTCCTGGGGATGTCTCCTTACTCCCAGAACAATGGAGTTTCAATTTCCAACATGAATTGATAAGAGAGATATGGAAACTAGATCTACTACACATTATTTGGGGTATATGGATAGAGAGAAATAATTGGATCTTTAGGAACCAATCTTCAAGTACGATTAAGGTCATTGAAAGAGTGGGACAAGCCCTTAAAGAAAATGTCCAGATAATTAAGATCAAATCAACCAAGTATTTCCTGGGTTGGGAAAGAAGCATTCTTAATAGTATGAACCTCAATCCCAAAATCCTTGAGACTAATAGGGACATTCATAAAAATAGAGTCAAGTGGTCTAGTGATGATTTAGATCTGAATAGCATAAAAAATAATATATTGATCTTCATTATTTTGACATACACAATACATGGCTATTATATAGCCAAACAAATAGCTAAAACAACCTCCTATAATTTAGGAGTAGTTACAAACAATAAACTATATACGTGAAGTTGTTTTAACAACTTCACATATAATACCAAGTAATTATGAGTTGTCTCTCAACAACTCATAATACAATGTTTACACTATATTAATATTCCTAACATTCACCCCCTTAGTGTGAACATGGGGTGAAGTGTAGTTGAAACTAGAATCATATGCCTACGCATATTTTTAGGTCTGCATATTGTTCCTCTCCTCTAGACACCAGCTACCCTCCTATACAATTGTTTCACTGATTGACACCTTCCACGCCACATCACAACACTTCAAGAGAACATATAGGAATTCTCGCATGTACCAAGAAAACATACACAAACTGTTGCTCTTTATTCTACACACCAGATAAAATAAACACACAACTAGAAATAAATATGTCACCACCACAAAATGTGACCTCGTCATTGGCGACTGACGAGAGGTGTTGATAGCCTCCATCCTCCATTTCCTCCTGCCTCCATTGTTTAGTTATTTTAGTAGAGATAATCTTCATTGCTAGGGAAAGAAAGTTCTTCATCAATTGCATAATCTTCCCAGTCAGTTTCTGCTTCAATAATATAAGCCTTTTGATCAAGCTTATCATCAAGGAGATCTTGTGCCTGTTTCTTAGAATTTAGTATGACATGTCCTACTTCTTTACAATAATAACATTTGATTTTTCCTTTTGTAGGAATGCTCTTTAAATTATACCTTCCCCTTTTTGATGACATACTAGCTTTAGTGTGTACATATAAGACTTCTTCCTCTGGTTTTAAAGGTTCATTATGATCAAGAAGAGTAGAAACTACTCCTAAACCAATTTTATCTTCCTCAAAGTAAAAACCATATGATACATTTTTTTAGGAAAACTATTCAAAATAATTGCTTTGGCATCATCATCATTTACCTTCTCATTAATACCCACAAGCTGATTGAGAAGAGAGCGGAACTTGCCGATGTGTTTGCCATTTTTACACTTTCATCCATCTTTAATCCATGAAGTCTCTCGCTTAGGAGTTATCTTAGCACTCTCTCGCTTTAGATCTCGAATAGTTTGTTTAATGTATCCCAAATTTCATTTATCGACTTTGTGAAGTCTACATGGTGTAGGTAGGATTTTTGACAAACCGAGACCAATAGTTCCCAAGGCCTTTTGATCCTTGATATTCCATTTTGTGAGATCTGTTGGATTTGTTGGTGTTGTCATATTTGGTTTAACCACATCCCACAAATCTTTCTCAATCAAGTTCAACTGCATCTAGATTCTCCATGTATGAAAATCACGTCCTTCGAACTTCTCAACAAGACTCAATTTCTCCATTTTCACAACTATTGTATTACAATTGATGGTAATAATACCGATAAATCACTATTTTAAAAAGTAATAAAGGGAAATTACTTTTTAAATACTCTAAACATTTTTTTAAAAACTGCAACCCATAAACTCACGTATATAGTTTATTATATATCAACTCCAAACATTTTAATATATCAACGAATACTTTTATTCATGCCTATTTTTTGTGGCTGCGTGGCAAGTGGCGACTACTTTAGATAAACCTATGACTACTTTAGATACCATGGGATGTGTGAAAGTTATCCACATGTTATCCACGGATGCGGTCATGGGGCACACTTTTTACATCCTCCAATCTGTGTGGACACGGCACTCCATACTGCACAGCCTGCGTTCTCCAAGGACATGACACTCCAAACTGCACAGCCTGCGTATTCTCTCAAACATGCACTGCCATCACATGGGGCAAGAGATCATCGACTGCCCCTTCAAAATTATTCTCTTATAGATCAACCTCATATAGATCAACCTCGCTCTTCTACCAAATGATAGATTTAGATCTGAATAGCATAACAAAATAATATATTGATCTTCGTTATTTTGACATACACAATACATGGCTATTATATAGCCAAACAAATAGCTAAAACAACCTCCTATAATTTAGGAGTAGTTACAAACAATAAACTATATATGTGAAGTTGTTTTAACAACTTCACATATAATACCAAATAATTATGAGTTGTCTCTCAACAATTCATAATACAATGTTTACACTATATTAATATTCCTAACATCTAGAACTCCCAAAGGATGTTTCAAACTCAATTTTGACAATTCAGCTAAACAACGGGAGGGGTATTTAAGGGGTTTCCTTGTTCATGATCATCATGGGAGTTGTGTTATAGATTTTGCGGGTCCCCCTGGGCAATCACTCCAACAATCATGTGGAGGCCAGAGCTATGTTATGGGGAATAAAGTAGTGCATTACCTTGAATATAAAATCCCTCATCATTGAGGGTGATTTGTTATGTGTTATCAATGCCCTCAAAGATCGTAGAGAAAATGTGGGTGGAGACTTAACAACATAATCGGGAGGCCAAGACGATGATGGAATCATTTGATAGAGTGGAAATTCAGCATACTTACAAGGCTGGAAATAAACCTGCCGATGGGCTTGCCAATCATGGTAACAACATGACTGATATGATGACGTGGCTAGGGGAATGCATACCTTGGAAGAATATTTTAAATTTGATAAATGATGATAAGAACTGGAGGCAGTGTAATGATGGCACCCGATTTTCTCATGCTTGGTATCGTAATAAGGCATTTCAATTTTTGGGAAAGGACATGCTTCATGCTTATGCATATTTAAACTACCCGCCGAGACTCCACTAGCTCTATTTTATTTTTTTAAAATACATGTGTGGTTTTTGGCTTAGGATGGGTGGCGATAGGTTCAGAACTAAGCCATCTTCATACCTTCACCTCAAAAATGACTCTACCCTCTGGAAATTGTTGTGCAGAGGAGGGTTTTCCAAGTTCATTCGGAATTTAAAAGGTAATGATCCTCAGCTCTCTATGGAATTTGGAAATGCATGTGTTGAAGGGGATTTAATCTGAGGGGGATTGAAATCAACGTTTCTAAGGATTCTATAGCCAAGGTTACTAGTTTAACTATGGAGGGTCTCAAAAAAAAAAATACAAAACTAGGAAGAAACATGAATTAGCTACTTTTTTGGTCCTGGTGAGCGTATATTGTCGTATGATGATGGAATTGCTCGCACTTGTCTTCCCAAATGTTGGGAAGATGTTTTCCTTGTGGTGATGAAGTATTTGACCTTGGAGGGAAAATTTAGGAAGATATTCTCTTATCACCTTTCTATCTTGAATTACCTTTGAAGGGATAAAAAAATAATCTTAGCCTTTTTCCTTTTAGGTCTTTGAATTCCTCCATAACCAAATTTAAGAAAAAGAAAATTGATATTCCCTTCATCAGGGTATGATTATTTTACTTGTTTAGAATGGTAAACATGTTATCCTGTGCAACCGATAATTACCAGGGATACTGAGTCAGATAATGAAACCCTCGCAACTACCATGAAATGTCTCAAGAAAGAGAGTGGGAAAGATAATTCAAAGGGGATTGTTGATGTCCTCTGTAACTTGAAAAAAGGGGTCCAGGAAAGGGGAGAGGGTTCTAGTAGCAAAAAGAGAGAGAGGGATTTGGCAGATTGGGAGGCAAGGTTAATGTGTGTTGAGTCGATTGTTGACACTATCCTCATCGTTAACAAGAATTTGGTTCAGGAGGTTAGAGACTGCCACCACAAAATTGATGTCCAAAATAAGAGGATTGGGGGTATGCACGCTAAGTTTTTATGCAAGAGTAGAGGATTTCTATCCTGCAAGATCAAGTGGCCAAGGTCGAGGGCAACAAGTAGAAGATGAAGCTCGCTCTTAGTAGCTCCAATAGTGAAGACTCCATGGACACAAAGATCGAGGATAAAGTCGATAAAAGTCCTAAGAGGGTAATAATAAAGGTTATAGGGTCAAAGGATAGTGGGAAAAGTTCTAGAAATTGCAGAAAAGGTATTTCCACTAAGGTGAACTATTGTCGCTTTTGGTCTTTTTCTATTCTTTTCTTATTTCCTGCACGCTACTACTATTTTTGTCCTTTTATATCTTTGTTATGAATTTTTTTGGTATGTTTAATATTGTAGAATGGTTGGAGTCTGGATTTTTTGGGGTGGCCCTCATGTCAAGTTTTTGACATAAAAAGGGCCTCATTATATCTTTTTGGGTTGATGTGATTTCCTTGCTTTATTTTTTGTAAAGGGTTTTTTGGTCCCTTCAAAACCAATTTTTTTACCTTATCTAAAAAAACATACACCTACCCCTTATAATTAATGAATTGATTAAATTAATTCCTAACACCCTTTGGATAATTTAATTAAATGGTTAATTATCCTCTCACAATTTATAACTAATTAAATTAGTTATTTAAATCCTGTTTATATAATCACACTCCACTCCACTCCACTCCATTTATAGAACCCTATAATGGTGGGGGAAAAAATTTGCACGTAAAACCACCTTCCCACACAAAATCCAAATAATCATTGCACCTATAAAGTTCTGCAAATCGCTTAGACCAAATCCTCTTGATATTTTACGAAATTATAATTATTACCTGAAACTCATTCAAACTATGATCCAAGATTGGTGGCCTCACCCTCAGCTATAAAAAAGCCATTCCATTGTAAATCATCCTTGGAAGCTTTGTGTCATTTGCAGCCAACTTTTTCTAAAATTTCCATCCACATCCTTATGTTTGTCTACTCGTAGCATTTGTATTTTTACATTTTGAGAACAATTCACGAGTATCCACGATCCTTTAAACTACAAGATTCAAAAATTTGAAGTAATTCTACAATATTACTTGAGGTTTGCAAGGAAAATCTTGGAGAAAGGTATAGTGCTATTTTTAATTATCTTTCAAATTTTGCTGATATTTTGATTTCTCACATTTTGGAACACCCAAAGGGGACCCCACACTTCATTAACAATTTTTGCTTACATTTTAGTAATCTAAGTATCTTTGTGTTTTTTTTTGTTTATTTATAATCTTGTTGTTCAAGTTTTAGGTTCTTAGGTGTAGGAGAGAAGGAAAACCCCAAAAACTAGGTTTCTAATCGTGTCTACTAATTTTTATCATTTCCGATTCCTTGTACTAGTGTTCATGTGCGTGCGCTGCAGAGTCTCTGTACATGCATTTCCATCTCTATGTGTGCACTAGTTTGATTATCCATGCGCTAATTATAAACAAATTTACATTACATGTGTTGCTATTTTATTGCACATGCTTACATTCTATTATATGTGCTTACGTCTCTTTTCAAAGCTACTATTACTGTTAATGCTAACACACTTAAGTGAATGCGCTAACATGATGACATTATTTTTGTTATAAATTCTGTATTTTCCAAAAAAATTTAAATTCTAACCTCTATTTTAGGGTTATTTTTGATTGATTTATTATAGGTTTATTGTAGTTAATTAATTTAAGTAATTATTTTATTATTAACTTCCTTTTTGTTTAATCGTAAGAACTTCACACATATGCTCTTCTCTCACACTTTTGATAAGTGATATTGAGAATCAAAAAACATGATTTTGTTGTTCTTCATATTTTCTCTTTATCTACATTAGGATAAACTTATAACAACTTTTTATAGGACCATTCTTACAAATATTGCTCCTAAAACTATTATATGTGGTGATGAGTGGAACCCACTCAAATAGATCTATTTCTAAAGAAGTTTAGTTTGGGATAAGGTTGTCCAAAGGAGTTTCAAAATAAATCAACATTTTTTATTATGTAAGTTTTTATTGATGTTTATGGAGGTTTCAGGGCATGTGGATGCTTCTAAAATAGAAAAGTGTACCCTATATGTGAAGACTAGTCAAAGGGTAGTTTTGGGGCAGTTTGCAGAGATGGTCTTGGTCG
Organism: Taxus wallichiana var. yunnanensis; assembly: GCA_018340775.1. Lineage (NCBI taxonomy): Eukaryota > Viridiplantae > Streptophyta > Pinopsida > Cupressales > Taxaceae > Taxus > Taxus wallichiana. Next base: position 172,332,058 of record CM031240.1, read on the forward strand.
AAGGCTTTTTAATTAGAGTTGGAAGTAGTTACAATATGTTATGGAAAAAAGATTAAAATGGATTTACATTGTTATATTTTTTGTGTCTTGATGATTTTATTTGATAGGTTATTCAAGTCGGTTTGTAGAGAAGAAGGTTTGTTGTTTCTCATGACATATATGATTTTTCTAAAAGAATGAAGTGATTGAATCATGAAATGAATGATTTGATGCTTGATATCACCTAGAAAGTGAAGATATATGAATGGTGTTCATATTTAATGTCTTTGGAGGTCTTGTAAGTGACAAGGGTGCAAACCAATTGAGTTTGGAAAACAACTCTTTGGGCATCATTATTTGGAGAAGAGGAAAGTATTTGTGGATTGAACACATGGATGTATTAAGAGATATAAAATGAATTAATGTGATGTAAAAGTCCTAAAGAATCCATATATTTACTACATGACATATTTGAGTTTATCATGGGTGGTCTTGATTCCCAAAGGTGAAGACAACGTGTTGGAAACAACTGTTTGGTGAAGGATATGAGCCTTTTGGCTTGTGTTATGAATTATTTGATTAGTCCAAGATAATTAATGACCATGGATTATGTTTTTACTATATATTAAATTTTTTTGATTATTATTGGGGCTTTACTAATCATTTTTTTGTCATTAGTGGTTTTAGCTCATCCTAGTGATGGGGTTTTGAGCTTATTTTGTACAAGTTTGATGGTTTTGGGCATGACCGACCTATATGGGTCATATGTGAATGTTTTAATGATTAAATTGGGATGTTTTTTAGTTTCATTTGTTGAAATAAAGTAGGAAAACTGACATTTATTATGATAGAATGATGATAAAGTTCAAATTTGAAAGAGTTCTTCGAGAGAGAAAAAGTGTGACCTATGTGAGTGTGTTTTACATGTATGAAGGTTGAGTTTTATATCTGAGAAATTTTATGGTAGGTTGAAGAATTTTTTCAAAAGTGTGTATAAGAGTTTTAGACCAAGACAAGTGAATAAGGAAAGAGAAAAAGTGAACTAGGTGTGCAAGAGTTTGAACAAGGGTTAGAAGGTTGTGAGTTGAATTAGTGATCGCAGAAGTTATGGAAAAAACAAGACTTCAGAGATATAATTCAAAGGTGGTTTAGTGGGTGCTTGATAATATTAGGGGGTTGTAGCCTCCTCATGGAGTTGGTGCTTCACTAAACTAGGGGTTGGTGCTCTACTAAATTAAGGGTTGGTGCTCCTTATGAAGTTGGTGCTTCACTAAACACATAACATTATTAAACAATCATCATTTATACCTATGTGTCAATAAATCCACATGTGTGCACTCTATGAGGTGCGTATACCTAATAATATCATCACATAACCATTTCAAGATTTAATTATAAATCTATCATCAAAAAAATTAATCCACTACCTAAAAGGAGAAACATTGAATATTTTCTCTATGTGGCCTACAAGATGCATTAGATTCCCATTTATGGACTAATACTTCACTCCTCACATCATTCCATTCACACATGAAGGCTATATTGATGTAAATAATCTTTTAAATTTCTAATCATCTAGATATTCTATTCCACCTACATTAGAAATCATTCACAGAGGTATTAGGAAGTATGAATTTCAACGCATCCTCTGCATTGAAAAATTACCTCTAACATCACATAGGTTTTTTAATCTCATCAAAAAATTATCCAATCAAAAATCTGTTGACTTGGACCTCTTCTTATGAAGTCTTGTACATCAGGCCTCCTTCAATATTTTTATTCACTCTGTTGACTTGGACCTCGTCCACCCAAGTATCATAAATCAGGACTCATTGAATATTTTGATTCACTCGTTGACTTGGACCTCATCTACCTACGTCTCATACATTTGGAATCTTAGGATTCTCTCCATTGACTAAGACCTCGTATGCCGAAGTCTCATAAATCGTGATTACTTCAATCAATTATTCATCAAACATATTTTGATCCCCTCCATTGGCTTGGACCTTATCCACTAGAGTATCACAAATGAGGACTCACAAATCATGGATATAAATAAAATCCTTCTATCTACTCTTTTAAATGGACCTTGTCTTCCCAAGTCTCATAAATAAGGACCATTCAAATTTCCTAAACATTCATCCGCACAAACCTAGAAAAATAAAAAACGTAAACAAAAAATTAAAATCCATATCAAACCCTCAAAGAACTATTTGAAAATCAAAATTGGAAAAATAAGAACTTATTCCATGAGTACTCACGTATTAGGGGAGTTCACTTGTCTTTGTCACCTCATCTAACAAACAATTTTAATTATTTCATTCATTGGCATATACCCTAATCATGACATCTTCATATCTACACATTCTTCACCTATTGTAGACACAAATATTGCACATTAGAAAATATTTAGCCCATCTTATACTACTATTTATAAGGTTCTCAAGTGTACAAAGTACCAATTAATCCCCCTTTTTACCATATTTGTTTTATGTTTTACTTCATCTTTCCCGCGTATTTCCCGATACTTATCACCCCATTTTCTAACTTCCCTGAGATTCTAGCCCTAATTTTGGGTGCCCCACCATGTATTGGGGTGCCCTGGGGTTCCTCGATACCACTGGGTGCCCCAATCTATTCTTAGCCTCTTTCACTCCTTTTTGGGTCACTTCTAGCCATTGGTCATCTTTATCTTTTCCTCAGTCAACATTTTCGGGATTAATTGCAAAATTAAACTTGAGAGCCCTATAAATATAAAGCTTATAAGACCATAATAAGGGTCCTAGGTCATTGGAATCTTATCACTACTATCACTCCATCTAGGGCTGCATCTATCAGACCATCTTACATCCACATAAAGCACTATATATTCAAGATAGGAAAGTATACAACACACACATTCTTAGAGAAGGAGGGATTCTATTCATTCTATTTTACTATCTACATCTTATATAGCTACCATAGCTCGCTATTTCACAAAGTGCAACTGACATGAGAACACCTAGGGCACGACATACACACATTCACCAGAACCACATCACGATCTATAATGTAGTGCAGCGCTCAGCGATACGTCCATCAGTTTGGAAGATGAGGTCACTATCCCCTTATTCTTCTTCTTATGTAGGGTTTCATCCAATTCATCCAAATCTAGTGTGACAGACAGAGAGTATTTAGATACACTTAGTGACTGTGCCAAATTAAGGTTTTGAGAATTTATACTATTCTAAGCACCTAGAATCTAGACCAAGGTGCCCTAGTACACTCCCAGGTGCCTGTGTCACTTGCACAATCCAAATCTGCCCTCTACGTGGGGCCTCCGAGTGTTCATCTATACCGTCGAGTTCCAGCTCCGGATATGCAACAACCTGCGATAGTTACCTTCAATCAGATGAGTCATTTCCTTACTCCCCTCTTGCATTCTAGGGTTTTATTTCCATTAGATCAAATCATAAAATTTATTTACATCACTTTAGAATATTTGTTTGCTTTTATTTATTACTATTTAACCTCTTTATTTACAGTGTTTTAGTTATCCTATTTAGATTAGCATTAATACCCCATTTAGGATTTATTTATTTTAATCATTTTGGTGAACCCGTCGTTTCTTTATCGCACTTTTTGAGGTGTAGTTTCCCCTTTTCCCATGGCCCAAAATCATGAGGACTTTACTGAATCCCACCTTAAAGCCATCAATGATCACCTTGCTAAATGCCCACAGGATTTAGATTTACTTCTACATGTGGCTCGTGAAGAGGCCACTAACTTGGTTGAGCTCAACCCTTCTACAACCTTGCCCACTCAACCTCTCGCCTCTACGCTTCCACCCATTTCTATTATTTTGGTTTCGGTTCCCACTCCCACTAACCACTTCACCCCTCCTTTGGTGTCACATTAGCAACAAACATCCTCTACTGGAAATCAAGATTTAACCTCCTTGTATCACGATCTCTAGGCTCAAATTTGCAAGTTACAATAAGCCACCACATCTCCCTCTTTAGATTCTACCTTGTTGTTGCATACCCCATTTTCACCTCTTATCTCTACTTACCCTCTTCCTCCTAATTTTTTCACCCCTAAATTGCCCATTTTTAATGGACACGGTGACCCATAGGAGCATCTTCATGTGTTTCATGTTTTCTGTCTTGATTTTGCTAATGATCACCTCTGTTAGCCAAAAATTTTCCTCGCAATCTCCAGGACTACACCATGCATTGGTTCTATGATTTACCTATTCATTCCATCACCTCCTTTACTCATCTCGTTGATGCTTTTCTCACATAATTTTCCATTAACATCGGTTCTAAGATGACCCAATAAGCACTTCACTAATTATGTTTTGTGTTAGAAACATAATCTTTCCAAAATGACTAATGTCCTTGCTGATTCTGAGTTACAAGATTTATTTATACAAATCCTTTTACCACCTCTCTATGAAAGTGTTCTCTTTGAAACCTTTCCTTCCTTTGACCAACTATGTCATACTCTTAAGCTTCAAAATCTAAGATTCTCTCTATTGGAAAGCTCAAGTATCAAGAACAATCCTCATCCTCCTCTCATTTTCCAACCAAGACACCATTTAAACCTTCTACGTCTAAGCCTATCGACACTAAACTCACAGTCAACACTGTTACACCTTCTAAGGAGACACCATCCCAACCACCTCGGCGTACATTCACCACCCTCCCTATGGCACCACATCTCATCTTGCAGCAACTCCTCGATAGCAACCTCATCACCCTCCTGCCACCACTCAAGTTAGACCCATCATGACCTAAAGGATGTAATTACAATGAAATATTTTGTTGTGATTACCATCGCTATGTAGGCCACTCTACTAACTATTGTATGAAACTTTGGGAACTTATCCAAGATCTAATTGACAATGACCAACTCGAATTCCTTGAACCTACTAGCCCTCCTCCCACTAAGGACAAGGGTAAAGTCAAAATTTTTAACAAAGAATCCAACCAGCGCGAAAAAAGGCTATGGACTCCTCTGCTAATCATGCATACCATGCCACACCACCTCCCAATGTAGAAGCACTTGACTTCTTAGTCACCAAGTGTTGATACGACCCCACCTATTATTTATTTCTCTCACATTGACTATCACACTACATTCACATCCAACCATTTATACATACATGCCCTTATCACCTCAACCCCCATCAACAACACTAAGGTTGACCTATCCTCTCCTATTATCACATGTTCCTTGTCTCTTCTAAGATCTATTGGTTACCCTCCATCACAAATCAAATTTCTATTCAAGAGGCCTTATGGTGTCATTAAGTTACCTATCACAGTTGGTCCTCTCACTCTTCTCCTCCCTTGCATCGTTAATCAATCCATCCACCACTATGACCTACTTCTCATCTTAAATTGGATCTGTAAATCCCAAGCTATTGTCTCCATCAACCACTTGTGCCTTAAGTTCATCCACAACAACCAAGTTGTCTCCATCGATGGCATCCCTCATTCACCTCCAACATCCTCACACTCTCGTTCCACTTCTCCTGCACCTTTTTCTCTCCCTCACATAGCTCCTCTACAGTCACCACCTATGCGTCATGTTCCCACATCACCACCTCAATTGGACCCCATGTAACCACTCCATTCTCTTAGTCCTACACATCGATATAGGCCTATTCCTAAACCTATTATTGCCTCTTTTCATAAATCGCCACCTCGTTTTAATCCATGTTAATTGTCATATTCTTTATGGATGACATATCCTTAATCCCCCTCACCTACATATTTTACCATGACCCAACGTTCATCTTACATACACCCCTCGCATGCATATCGGCTTCATTCTCCTGCACAACTCTTATCTCCTATACTTCCATTATTAGAGCATCCTTCTCCACTATCCTCCTCTTGAGTATGGGTCAATGGACATCCGTACCTCACCCTCATTGGTTGATTCCTCTTTCCTACCTTCCTGAGGGGGCCTAGCCATTAGAGAACCTCCCCTCATTATCACATCCTCATTACCCGATGACATACCCTAGTGCTTCGATTCACACTGGATTGTTGAGGGATTACCATTACAATGATCCCCACACACTACACTACAGGACCTATACATAGACATCCTACATTATCCTATACATACCTCATCTACTAGTCATTTATATATCATCTATATCATACATGCTACACTAGATTCCCTTACACATGGGTCTAGTTCCACCTATCATTATTCCATCCACCATTTCTATATATTTCTATAATTACATTCATACATATTACCTATCCTACATCCTACACTATATTTCCTTATACTTGGGTCTAGTTTCATCTCTCATCAGTACACATTCTATTTCTACCTACCCACACACTACATTACATTACCTACACCACACATTCACATACCTTGGTCATCTACACTACATTTTTCTACGCACTGCACCCACCACCCTATGACTCACTTTAGTTCCTCGTCCATACTCGACTGCCGATGGTTTACCAATCAAATGGACGTTACCTACAGCGACATATCCCCATACCACATTCATTAGACTCGTGACTAATGCTCTAGGCTATATCATCACCCACACTCATCATCATATCCTGTAGTGGTATACACCTTAGGTTAAATAACCACTCCCTTCATCCATTATACATTATCCTCTTACATCTGATCATCACCTATTCTATCATCCTCTTCTAAGTCATTCTACTACATCATCACCTTTCCTACTCATCCATTAGTGGTATACACTTTAGGATAAATCACCACCCTCTCCTTATTCATCACATAGTGGTCTATGCTTAGTGCTAAAATCACCACCTTCTATTATCCAATGCCTACTTATTTATGCTTCATACGCCCTCATCACCCATCTCATAGTGATATATGCTTAGGGCTAAATCATCACTGCTCTATCCAACCAAGTCGTGGTATATGCTTAGGCTATAGGGTCCACACACACCTTTTTATATGACGCATTCCCATCCATTCATCTTATAGTGATATATGCTTAGGGATAAATCATCACTCCTCTATCCAACCAAGTTGTGGTATATGCTTAGGCTATAAGTTCCACATGCATCTTTCCATATATCTTATTCCCATACGCTCATCCTATACTAATATACACTTCGAGCTAAATCATCACTCTTCGATCAAAAATTCGTGATATACGCTTCACCTATAGGGTTCACGTACATCTCCTCCATATGTCACATTTCATCACTACAACACATACACACTCATCACAGCACGCTAGACACAACCAACACTACTCAACCATTTCCCAATGACACACTCTTGTTTATGGTTCATTCTTGACTACTGAGGGGGAAAAAATGAAACTCACCGCATACACTTCCATACACTCGGGGGACATGTTTTCTTCTATCATTCCATATTGCATTCCATTCCATCCATCCACAACATACTAAATTTTCTTGGTAGCATTTACTTTTTCTTACTAGTGTTTTACATGTTCACTTTACTACACATGTTAGCTTTCTTTCCTATATGTCATTATCATACACACATGTGCGTTCACACCTTTATTTAGTGTGATTGTAGATACATGACATTTACATGTGACATGGATGCTCTCCTTCTACCCTTACTATACTAGTCATTGGGGGCATCCACATTCATCTCATACAGGTGTTATTATTTCATTTTGTACTTAACATCTTTTACTACTTGCTTCTACATGCTTTGACATATTGGTTTTCACTCTAACATGCTAACGGGTGTTCCATGTGCAACACTTGTTTTGCAGGACTACATGTTCCCATGACTACTTGTATTTCTACTTGTCTGTGTTGTTTTCTATTGTATGTGGGATTTTCCCTTTGTTTGTGTGCACACTTGTCTGCTGTTTGTGGCCATGATGGTATTTGTGTGTCTTGTGACATTATGAGTGATGTCCCATGTTTAAAACCCGCTTTATGTGGTCTCTTTGTTTTCTTGCATGTTTACACTACTGTACTTAGTAGTTTTTACATTTTGCATCATTTTACACTTATTTGCATGCATGTGTTTGGAATAACACTTGTATTGGCTAGCCATCCCCTTTTTTTGCACGCTTTGGTATCTACCAAGCGCTTTCCATTTCCCCCCTACATAGTTGAGTTGGTTACAAGGTTAGAGAGTAGTTTGTCCTCTCTTGGGGCTGCATTCTCCTTCCGGGGTCATCGCATGCACCCCCAAAGGGAGGGTCCTCATTGATGATTTCTATTAACACAACATATATACACGCTCACACACACACACGGTGAGTGAGTTGAGACAAGTCTACTAACTCCATACACAAAGTGGCCTTAACAAGACATGATGTCCTTGACAATTCTATGAAGCGATCACAAGCTCGGCGGTTATAGTGGGTGGCCTCTCTACAGTTATTCGTCGTAAAGTGGCATAGGATTGCCCAAAAAACCAGACAAGACAAAGCGCTCTTCAACAAATGACAATAGAAATGATTAGAGTTGGAGGACACCGAGCATTTCCTCCCTACACTTCTTCAGCCAGGGTAGCAGGAGATTGCCCAAAAAACTCGCAACATCATTTGATATCCTTCTACACCCTTTTTATCGACATGGATCAGGTGCACATGTTCCATTTTTCCATTTACACTTTCTATTCTAGCGTAATTTACACAACATTTTTACATACATACATATTTTACTACTTGATCATTTTCTCTTTGTAGGTCCACCATATGAGAAACAATTAGTCAAATTGGGGGAAAAAAATAACAATGACAACGACAATAACAACGATAATGATAGTGAAAATGAAAATGACAATGACAACGACAACACACCGTGACGGTACTTGCCATACTAACCATACAAGTACACCACACACATGCAATAGCTACACACGCATTCTACCCTAGGTTCACTCTCATCACTTTTTACACATGTTTCATCTTTAGAATCCACACTCCACATATTTATTTTTGTCATTCCATGCTTCTAGTCCATCGGCGCATTTTCTTCTACACTCTGCATGGACATCAGGTACACTTTTCTATCTACTTTATGTTACCGAGTTGTTCGCTCACCAACATAAAGTGGGGGCAAATGTAGACACAAATATTACACATTAGACAATATTTAGCCTAGTCTTATACTACTATTTAGAAGGTTTTCAAGTGTACAAAGTACCAATTAATCCCCTTTTTTCCATCTTTGTTTTATGTTTTACTTCATCTTTCCCACGTATTTTCGATACTTATCACCCCATTTTCTAACTTCCCCAAGATTCTAGCCCTAATTCCGGGTTCCCCGGGTGGGGACCCCTATCCCACTCTGGGTGCCCTGATCTATGCTTAGCCTCTTTTGATCCTTTTTAGGTCACTTATAGCCATTTCTCATCTTTATCTTTTCCCGATTGGCATTGTCGGGATTAATCACAAAATTAAACTTGAGAGCCCTATAAATATACAACTTATAAGACCATAATAAGGGTCCTAGGTCATTGGCATTTTATCACTACTATCACTCCATATATTCCACCATCTTTGCATCCACATAGCGCCATACATTCAAGCTAGGAAATTCTGCATCAAACACATTCTTAGATGAGGAGGGATTCTATTCATTATATTCTACTATCTACATCTTTTATAACTACCATAGCTTGTTATTTCACAAAGTATAACCGGGACGAGAGTACCTAGGGCACAACATATAAACACTCTCTAGAAATACATCAGTGTCCGTAATGTAGTGCAATGCTCAGCGATAAATCCACCGGTTTGGTATTTGAGGTCATCGACCCTTCTTTTTCTTCTTATGCGGGGTCATCCAGTTCATTCGGTGAATCTAGTGTGATAGACACAGAGTATTCAGAGACACTTAGCTACTGTGCCAAAGTAGGGTTTTGAGCATTTATACTGTTTCGAGCGCCCAAAATCCAAACTGGGGCACTGTGGGTGCCCCAGTACACTCCCAAGTGCCTGTGTCACTTTAGACATTCCAAATTAGGCCTCTGTAGGGCCTTTGAGTGTTTTTCTACACCTCTTGTCGAGTTCAAGCTTCAGATCTGTAACAATCAGTGACAATAACCTTCAATCGGTTGAGTTATTTCCTTACCCCCCTCTTACATTCTATTGTTTTATTTCCATTAGATCAAATCATGCAATTGCTTTACATCACTTTAGCATATTAGTTTTTTGTTATTTATTATTGTTTATCCTCTTTATTATAGCATTTTAGTCCTCCTATTTAGATTAGCATTAATACCCTAAATACCCCATTTAGGTCCCTTTAGGTTTTATTTTTGTTAATCACCTACATGAAATAGGTTAATACTTTTCTTATTTGGCATTATGTGTCTCATCCTTGTTATGGTTTCTACCATTCTATATATTTTTACCTACGATTTTTTCTAGAAGCTTACTAATGGAAAATCCTCCTTTCAAACAAGTTATCTCTTTAATAGTAAATCACTAAACTTCTTTACCTAGATCTTTTGACCATCCATCTTTGTCTAAGGTGTTGAACCCTTGTGTCCTACTAGTCGCATGAGGCTGAGATTTGGGGGAAAAACATTCCTTCCCAACAAGCACAATATCAACATACAAGGAAAATTCAATCTAAAATACAAAAATATATCAATATTACACATTTCATCCTTCACTGTCTTTGGTGATGAGAGCATACTTCTCACTAGTAGTATGCGAATAGAGAGGAGGTAGGTATCCTTTCTCGCCTATTTTGTGTCTTTGTTGTTGAGCCCTTGATCTTACTATTGGAATGGGATATATCTAGGTGGTAATTTAAAAAATAATTGAACAAATAAATCCTTTAGAAAATATGAATCAAAAGTGCTTAATCAAAAACATCCCAAGAATTTGCTTATGTTAAGAGAGATAAAAATTCCTTCAACTGGATCTTGTCAATCGATAGGTCATCAATTGATCTAAGTATAGTCAAAACATATAAATTATATCATCTTGGAATCAGTCCCCAAAGGGATCATTGTTACACCTTGTGCCTTAGCATCCTTCATCTTTATTTTCATATCACTATTCTCCTAGTTCTCGCATCCTTCTTGGATCTTGTTGATGATCCTCAAATCTTCCTATTTGTGTGGATTCATGAGTAGAGTGAGATATCCTATAACTATATCATCTGCATTATACCAACGGAATGAAATACTTACAATTGTTTAAACATGAGTTCAAACCGTGCACCCTTTCAAGTCAAAAATCCAAAAACATTCAAATATGTTTGAAAATTCAAAAACATTCAAATATGTTCAAAATAAAAAAACATTCAAATATGCTCAAATACTAAAAACAATGAAATATGTTCAAAAATCCAAAAACATTCACATATGTTTAAAACTCCAAAAATATTCAAATATGTTAAAAATTCCAAAAACATTCAAATACGTTCAAAATCTATTAACATTCAAATATGTTTCAAAAATCACAAACATTCAAATATGTTCAAAACCCAAAAATAGTATATAAACTCAAAAAATGAAACATTCAAAAATGTTTGACATCACGTGTGTCTTTGGTGGGAGCACATAAAAACCAATCAAGTGAAGTGCGACAAGCATAATATCAAGACATGGGATAGGTTGGTGAAAAATATTAATGTTAATTTTAATTCTAATATTACACACCCAATTTTTTCAAAATATTGCAAGGTTTGTGATAGAGGGAGCCTAATGTGAAAGAATACATTGAGGAATTTTACTAACTCATCATTTGAGCAAGACATGTAGAAACTTTATAGGTATATGAATAGGTCGTGTATGGAAATTTAGGATGAAATTTGTATGGTATGGTTACATTTTATAGAATAATCCTATCAATATTATTTGAAATTATACATGAAAGGATGGTTTGAAAACAATAGAGTGATAACTAGGGAATTATAAAGGTTGCACAAGCTCATGTATAGAATAAAGGAAGAGACAATTCTATGTAAGGTGGAAGTGATTTATGTTAAAATTCACAAAAATAACATCTCAAGGAGGTTGTGGAACAAGTCTCTTATTCAACAACACATGCTACATGTGTGGAGAAATAGGGTAAAGAGCATATGAGTTCTCGCAAACTCGCATGGTGGCAAGAAGAATACACACATTACACAAGGAGAGGTAGATGGATTATCGAATTATGAAGAAAAACCAAATATGGGAGAAGTGTTTATGTTCAAGTGAATATTGTTGAAACAAGGGAAGGAGGAAATTGGTCCCTAAAATATAAGAATTTTTTTTAGGATGACATGTAAGTTAGGGGGAAAAGTCTACAAAGTGATAGTGGACGGTGGAAGAAGCGATAATTTAGTAGTGAAAGAAATGGTGGAAAAATTGAAGTATAGGATTTCATGGTTAAAAAATGGACACCATTTTTGGTCAAGGAACAATGTCTCGGTTAAATACCATATTAGGAGACATAAGGGTGAAGTCATGTGCTACATCATGACCATGTACATAGGTCATGTGCTACTTGGTAAGTCTTGTAATTTTAACCAAAAAGTGCAACATGATCATCAAAAAAATACATACCAGTAGATAAGGATGAAGTGAAGTATATTCCAAACCCATTGCAAGATAAGGGTGAAACACCAAAGTATTATTAATCTCAAGTAATTAGTTCCTAAACGAAGTGAAGTAGGATAGATCATGCTTTATGCTCATATTATGGACCTTTCAAAGAGTATGTATGACACAAGTGGGTGAAGAAGAAGAAGAAACCATTCCTTCATAGGTGAAAGGAATGTTGGAATGTTCTTTTGGAGGTTGTTCCTAGCGAGTTACTTGAAGGGTTTTCACTTTGAGATACACTAGTCACCACATAGATTTAATTATAGAATCAAGTTTACTGAAAAAGTGAGCTTATAAAATGACATTGTAGGAGAAATTGGAGATACGGAGGAAATTACATTAATTGATGGATAAGGGACTCATCGGAGAAATTATTATCACATGTGTAGTGATGATGGTATTAGCACCAAAAGATCACTATAAATTATAGGTTCCCATTGTCGTGCATGGATGGTATCATGGATTGCTTGAGTATTGATTTTTTCTAGAAAGGTTTATTTGAAGACAGGATACCATCACATTCTGAGGAAGATAATAATATGAATGGGACACAACGTTTAAGAGTCAAGAAGGATTGTATGAGTGGATTTTCATGTCATCCAAATTGAGAAATAAACCAAAAACATTGATTAGGTTGATGAATTAAGTCCTAAAACTATTTTTATGCAAGTTTTTAATTATGTGCCTTGATGATATTATAATTTTTAGTAGGAAACACGAAGAACATATACTACATATTCGGTCAAAGCATATAATTGTGTCCCACTTTTTAACACTTTTTGTACCTTCAGAAAAATAGTTTCCACAACCAAAACATGACCAAACACATGTAAAATGACCAAACATGTATTTTTAAGAGCTTAAATATACCAAGGTGCATAGCGTCCACAATTTATGTAAAAATTTTAAATTGTTAGAGTATTTTTAAGATTTATTTCCTAGTCAAATTTGAAAATTATTTTTGGTCACCAAGTGGAACACAATTATATTCTTTAACCCTATTAGGAAATAAATTTTGAGATTGTGGGAATATAAGTTGTTGATTAGTCTAAAAATGTGCAATTTCAAGAAAGAGGAATTGGTGTATCTAGATTTGTGATTTATAGAGAAGGATTGAAGATGGACCTTGAAACATTTCACCTAATTATGGATTATCCACCATTGATGAGTACTTATAAGTAAATAAATTTTCATGGGTTCGATAAATTTTATTATAAGTTCATAAATAATTTTCTTGTGTAGGTGCACTAATTACATAGGAAATAAGAGGATATAGGAATAGTTTCATCTAGATAATATGTATAGAAAATAGATTTGTGGAGCTAAGGAAAAGGATAAAAAAGTACCTAATGTTGAGATTACCAAACATTTTAAAAGTCTTTTAGGTCAATTGTAATACTAGTGGCATAGCCACTAGAACAATATTATGTCAAGAGGATAGACCTATTGCATATTTTAGTTAAAAGATGAATGATGCCAGGAGTAAGTATAATTTTTATGATCAATATTTATAGATAGTTAAATAAGAAATGAAGAAGTAGAGACCCTACCTATTGCCCTACAGATTTTGTGTTGTACTTGAACGACTAGGAAATTCAAATTTTTAACATCCAAGGAAAGTAAAATCAGAGACATGTGAAGTGGAGTACCTACAAGTATATAAAATTGTGTTAAATAATACAATCATCAAATCTAACAAGGTAATTAACGCAACTAATAGGCATAGTTGTATGTGTGAGAGATGAGAATAGAAGTTATGGGTTTTGAATGTATAAAAGAACTATAACTGTAAGATGAATATTTAAGAGAAGCATGATAAGTATGCACAATACCCACAAGTGTTGATAAGATGCATTAGTTGTACTATCTTGTATAGGAAGGATTATTGTTTATAGAAGGATAGTTATACATCCAAAAGTGTTTGATGTAGAAAAATTAGTAAGATAGAAACATTTTAGAGGATTGGTAGGGCACTTTGGCTTGGGGAAAACCTTAGAACAACTAGAGAGAGTTATTTTTGGCCACGAACTAGTACCTATATGAAAAATAGTGAAAGTATGTTACATTTGTTAACTGGATAAAGGAAGGTATTTGAATATAAGGTTGTATCAACCTTTTCCCATTCTAGAGTTGCCTGGGGATACATACATATCGATTTTGTTTTTGGTTTTCCCAAAACAAAAAGGATCATTGATTCTATTTTTGTAGCATTGGACACATCATAAAAGATGGAAAGTTTAGTTTCTTGCAAAAAGACCATTGAAGAAATATATATCACAAATATATTCTTTAGGAGATTGTGATACTACTTGATTCTTGCATTACATATTTTCTTATAGAGATATTAATTTTTTGGTCATTTATGGAGAACATTATGTAATAATTTGGATACAAATTTATAATTCAATTCAACATATCATGCACAAATTGATGGATAGACTGAAGTTGTGAATAGAATCCTTAGAGATTTTCTTATATGTTTGGTTGAAGATTGGCCAAGAACTAGGGATATGACTTTAGAAAGGGAAAATTTATATTAACAATGTAGTAAACATGAGTATAAGGATAAAACCATTCCAAATTATATAGGGGAACAATCCATGATGAGTTATGGAATTTTGAGACTTACCATCTAGTGAAGATAGGAACATTATAACAGAATATTTTGTGTAACACATACATGAAGTGCGCCAACAAGTGCACAATTAGTTGTAAGATATGAATGTGAAATACAAAAGCTGTGTATATGAGATACAAAGAGTAGTTGAATATCATATTTGAGACATGGTATTTGTATATTTGTAAAAGGAAATATCTCCAAAAGGAACATATAATAAAATTAATTGGAAGAAGATAGTTCCATCTAGAATCATTAAGAAATTTACATATAATGCTTATGAGATTGATTTTCCTATAAGAACTAATATCTATCATATATCTAATGTGGAGAATATGTATGCATATCATGTAGTAAAATAAAGTGATGTTGAACTTGAATCAAAGGATGGAAGAACATATTGGAGAAACAATATCCAAGAAGAATCATGATGAAGGTGAAGGGATAATAGATACAAGGATCAAGCAGACATCCAATAAACAATACACCAAGTATTTGATCGAGTGGAAAGACAAGAATAATAAATAATCCTCTTGGCTAAGTGATTTGTATGCCACTTAATGTGGCATATCAGTTCCTTAAGTAAAAGATAAAGTTTCCAAAATTATCTAAGGTGTGTTATGTAGGAGCTTCCATGTTTATATGAAATAGTGTATCAATAATAAAAGTTGAACACTTTGAGTCACTTGTGTCTGTATTTGTTTGCAATTTGTGGATTATTATATAGTTTTTACATTGAATGATTGTGTTTCAAGTGACTTGTGGAATCTATTGGTGCATTATATTGAGTGACCAATTTATTTTCATAATGTATGTGGAGTGTGTAGTTTCACTACACAATGTTTAGTCTATTGTGTAATAATCCAGTGTGAAAAATTGTAAATGTAATCCTATTCAAGTTATAAAATTGGAATAATTGAATGTTTAAAGGCACAAGTTTTGGATAAAGCCAACTAGTTGTGTTTGGTTCTATTATTGGGTCATTCTATCCTTTCATTTATATTTTGTAAAATAAAGATCCTTAGAATGTGCCATGAATGACTATATAAGTGGAATTATTTTCCTTATGAAAGCAGTTCAAGTTTTGGGGAGAAATGAGAGTTCTTAATAGTAGAGTATGGATGTAATATTAATTCTCACCAAATCATGATGATGGTTGAATAACCATAGTAATAGTGTAAAAATAAATATTCC
The DNA here is from genome assembly GCA_018340775.1 of Taxus wallichiana var. yunnanensis. Lineage (NCBI taxonomy): Eukaryota > Viridiplantae > Streptophyta > Pinopsida > Cupressales > Taxaceae > Taxus > Taxus wallichiana. The sequence continues at coordinate 172,348,391 of CM031240.1, forward strand.
TATGAGTGATTGAAATAATAAATAACAGGAAATTGAGGATCTTCTATATCCACATGTTATTTAAAAGGTTGAAGCATTGGAAATATGTCTGTGATGTTGTTTCCCTAAATAATACATTCCAAAAGTTGTGTTATCATTCTAAATTTGTGTTCATTTGATCTTTATGTCGATGTATTTTATTTCTTTCTTAGTTACTCTTCCATGTGTATTATCTCGCATAGTATGGTGTGAGGTGGTTCCTTGTTGAATTCCCTACCCACATACATAAAAACGAAAACTGCATTAGCTATTTTTCTTGTTCCAATTTATGTCAAGTGATAAATTTCTATTGTAAATCAATGGTGAATTCTTCATATGAATACCTAACAACTATCCACCACTCCTGACATCTTAATACATGTGCGCATAAAAATACCTCATTTTCAAAAGGGGTTTTAGATCCATATAAAATTTGGATTACAATGTTTGCTTCTTGTTGGTGATATTATAGAATAATATTAATGAAAACAAGTCATAGTTTCCTTGAACAACCTCCATGATGTCTAATAAAAATATATACACATTCTTTCCTATAACTTGTTGAAAAAAACACCTCACATCGTTAGAATTACTAGGTAAGTGCAGTAAGTTGGTGGACAAAAAAGGGTCATAAGTGGACGTCATATTGCAAAAAATAGCGAAATCTCAACTTGTAGGGATTATTAGCAATACACGCACTCAAAATTAGAAAAAATTATATAAATATGAATCGTAGCATCTGGAATCTAGTTTCTAAACTACTATTTTTTAAAAAAATGGACAAGTTTAGCTATATTAAACAATTAAAATTATATGACTTGGTTTTATTTTTGAAAAAACCTATAAGATTGTAGTCTGTTTGCCTACGATTTGGATGACCAAATCTTGTTATTTTTTTCATTTGGTGAAAAGTTAGATGTAGTTGTCTATCTTGGGATGGATTTTATTTTTTATTTTTCGAGCAATATTTTTTTAATGATTTTTTCCATGAAAGTGGTCTGAAAAGATTTAGAAAACAGAGCACTTTCCGTTTGCCCGCCATAACTATATCAAAAATATCGAAATCAAATATATATATTTTTAACATGTATAGAATTTCTCCATGCTTGGGATGGTATAAGTTTTATCACATTTTGATAAGCAAAACAAAAGTTGCAGTCTTAAACGTAGACATGAACATTCACGGGAAAAAATGTCTTAAAGACCTATTGTTAGTAAAAAATTATAAAATGATATTTATCTTATTCTATTCACTTTAAAATCAATATTTCTACGAAGCTAACAGTCTCCCCTACACGATGGCACCATTTTTGTGAAATGTTTTTAGTTTTTCAACATGGTTCAAGTCTGTGGAAGAGAAAATTTGAATTTTTTTGACCTTTTACACTTCATAATGACCTTCCATAGCTTTGGTTGGGGAAAAACAAAGATTTCCCAAGCCTTAGGGTCGGATTTGATGATACAGATAGAACCGCAATCACGTTTATAAACCATGATCGCACTTTATAAACCGTGAGTGTAGTTTGTAAAGAGTGATTGCGAGTTCTTAAATCATATTTACACACATCCCAATGTTCTAATTACCATGTGATTTTTACTGTTTGAATTTACTGTATGAATTACTGTGAAATTATGTTGTTTTCTACACGTTTTTCTTATCACCGGAAGAAAAACATCATGGGAAACAAGAAACGAAGTCAAAAAAGGAAGTCATTAAGTAAAAAAAACCAAACGAATTAGAGGCAAACATATTTGAAAATGCTAAGCGAATGCGGAATCTTCGTGAATCAAGAAGAGGTTCATCTTCAACCCCTACTATTGTAAGCAACGAGGAACCAAGTAATGTTTCTATTATCAATGTTGAAGTTGAATTAAATACTCGTGATGAAGATGTTTTAATCTGTTAATGTTGAAGAAGAATTAAATACTCGTGATGTAGAAAATGTTGAAATTGAAGGAGACAATGAAAATGTGAATAAGGAAATTTAGGTTGAAACTATAGACAAGCCAAATTTGACAAAAACACCTCCTAGGATTTTCCGTAAGAAACCTAATTATTTTATTGAAATTGATGAAAAAAATTTGAAACCAATCTCTAACAAACTTTTAAACGACAAATTAGAAGAAAAACCATTGAAATTTGGGATAATCATTTTGAAATTTTAAATGATTCCCAAAGATGTCAATTGTTGGTTAGTTTGATGAAATTGATTAAAATGAGACCTACATTAAACACCTTAGGATTGACAACATCTAATATACGTGGTCAAACCTCTACAATTTTTGAAAACCTTCATGATGCATATCACACTGTTGGTGTCAAGAGATGTACTAGGGATAGTAATATTGTGCGTCGTGTACTTGTTACTAGTGTTGTAAGTGAATCAATAAAAAACAACGTTTGATTACACAAACAAGTTGAATGTTGCAAGTTAATCGAAAAACTCCAATGAAAGCAATTAAAAGATGTAATATCCTTCAATCAATCAATAACACCGATTTTTGGGCATTTTCTGTTAGAGCACCGTGTAAGGACAAATATAATTTTGATGTTATAAGAGAAGTTGTTATTCAATTGTGGCATGATAACACTAGAGTTTCACTTAATAAAAGAGATGTTGTAAACAGAGAGTTAGTTCTACTAATCGCGAACCACATCCAAAGCATTTCTTAGATATGAATCAAAGTCAATTTTTCGTAAGTTTGAACAAGAGCATCTAGAAATTAAAATTAGTCAACACTTTTTTGAAATGTTGAAACCATTCTATGTGAAAATCAACCACGTTAGCACCACTTGTTGTTGTAGGTAACATGTTGAATTTGTGATGCATTATGCTAAATGTTTACGTATTCGTTCTAATTTTCATTCAAACTATGTTGTCGAATGTGGTGTTCAAGTTCCACCAATATCTTCCAGAGATTTCATTCCTACGATATTTTGTGAAAAGAAGTTGGACAATTTTTTTATAGTCGGGATTGTTTAGATGGAAGTTGTGGTACATGCGGCGGATTACCTAAATTAGAAAGTTACATCCATGAGAAAATTGGAGGTGTAATAGGACATAATTTAGTTTAGTTTGATCAATATAAATCAGTTGCATACAAGTTAAAAGATGGAAAAGAGTCTAAATGGTGTGATCTAGTTACAAAACATATGCTTGTTTTTTAATTCACGAGAAAATTTAAGGATGAAATTGTTTATGAGTATGCTAGGCATACACAAAGAGCTCGATATTTGGATGAATAGTTTAATATATGCAAGGAAACATTTCCTATTAGTACTATTGTTTGGTGGTTGATTTTTTAGAGAATTATAAATTGTAACCATAAATGGAGGTTCAATCACAATATTACAACTCAATACAAGTTGCCATTTTTACATATAGAATTTATACATTCTCTTGACAGTATAGAGAATGATCGAATTTTTTAAGAGAGTACCACTTTTATATCAATGATGATCATACTCATTCTACTAAATTTGTGCAAGGGTGTTTCAGTTATTTTATGGAAACTTGTCTAATAGGGACATCCACTTCAAACAACATTATATATGGTTAGATAATTACATGTCTCAGTTTAAGAATGCACGAATATTTTATTGGATGAGCAGGATGCACGTCAAGATGGGTGTGCAACATATTTGGAGTTTCACTGAGGCTAGACATGGAAAAGGAGAGCATGACGGTGAAGGGACGTGTGAAAAGAGATCTTGCAAGAGAAGAGTTGAAGTACAAAGATGGTGCTAAATTGAAAGATGTAAAGAGCATAGTGGAATGGTGTATTCACAACATAGCCTGAGTTTCTCAAGAAAATTCCACAGTTCACATATATTTTTGGTTGATAGAGGAACAAAAAATTGCTAACTACGAGGACTGTATGACACTCACTGGGTCCAGTGATATGCACTCAGTTTGTAGCTCAGATGCTACTTTGTGGGCCACGTGGACAAGAAATTTGACATGTTTTTGTGCATCTTGTATCGCATTTGTCACTGCTGAGTGTGATTCACAAGAATGGGTGGATGGATGGATTTGTATGCCTCTAACTCTGCTTCCTAGTTATCAACCTCCACAAGCATTACGACTTGTTTTTGCAGATGAAGTTGCAACATTCAAGGAATTTGAAAAAATTTGATTTTGGTGCGACAAGGTATTTATGGTTATTTATAATTTTTGTATTGAGTTCCATTCATTGAAATTTTAATATGTACAATTTAAATTCTAGTTGAAACCTTTATTTTTGTAGGACATGTGTTTGCAGTATATGTGTGAGAAGAAAATGAAAAAGGAACAAACTATTTATTATGTCGTTGCATTGAGAAAAGAAAGAAGTTGACTTCTCCTGTTATAGATGGCGAAGATATTAAGTACCCTACAGGGTTAGTGGTAGTTATTGGAACTTGGCTTTGACGGTATCCATTAAAAAACTCCTTTGTTTGGGTGTTTGAAGACTTTGAGACACACATGAAAATACTCTTATATTCACATCTAGTTCTAGCGAAAAATATTCAGTTGTATAGATATCAAGGAAGGCCTAATAACAAGATTCTTTTGAAGGTTTGAGAGTCAGATCATAAAGCAATCTTGTCTGCTATTCAGAGTAGATCCGATCTTGATGGTTCATTGAAATGAATTTACAATGCTCATGTCTGGTGTATATAATTTCTTTGATATAATTTATTTGGTATATATAAATTTGTTAGTTAGATAAATTTAAGTTTATATATTTTATTAAATTTGTGTATTTTGTATATATCTAGTATGGTTTTGATTTAAAATTTAAATTTCTTTGACTAACACTTTTATGTGCAGGTTAGTGGTGCCAGAAAAGCTTCTACCTTCACATGGTTGGAACTGTTAGTAGAGAATTGTAAATTCTTGAAGCTAAGAGAAGATTTCATTTTTTTACAAGAAAAGAGAAGCAATTAACAACAATTTATGTACCTGTGGAGGGGGTTCTTGGCTGAGGAGGTAGGTAGCAGCACTGGAGCTTAGAGAACTAAAACAATGCCTCCCTAAGTGTTTAAAAGACCATCCCTACATGTGTGCACAATCGGTTCGGTGCCACGACCCACCGTTTGTAAAATATACCATTTGACAACCTTACACTGTCTCAAACTGCACTATTTCACGCGTTTGCAAATAATAGGGTAGCGAGAGCACCGATTAGAGAGGGAAAAACTAAGACATGTTGTTTTAGAGGGTCTCTATGCCAAGATGTAGGATCAAATGAGATGTCTCTAGGTGTCACGGAGTGTGTGTAGTCACCCGTCAAAGTTGAACAATTTTTTGGTCTCAGGGCTCTTAAGGGACTATGCCCAAATGAAATAGCCCGAAAGAAACGACGTTGTCGCGCACCAAAACGATGCCTTATCTAGCATTCACCTAGCCACCCAAGTGTGTCGGCGCATTCGCTTTGGTGCCATAACCCACCTGTTGCAAAATATACCGTTTGACCTTACATGTTTGGCTCAAACCGCACTATTTGCGCATTTGCAAACAATAGGGCAGTGAGAGCACTGATTGGAGAAGGAAAAAACTGATATAGGATATCGTAGATGGTTCATAAGCCGAGGTGTAGGATCAGAAAAGACATCTCTAGGTGCCATGGAGTGCACGTAGTCACTCGCCAAAGTTGATCAATTTTTTTGGTCTTAGGGCTCTTAAGGGACTACGCTCGAACAACGTAGCCGGAAGAAATGACATTGTCGTGCACCAAAAAGATGGCTCCTCTAGCATTCACCTAGCCACATGGACATTTGGACACATTCAGTTTGGTGCCATGACCCATAGTTTGCAAAATATAGCATTTGACAGCCTTACACTGTCTCAAACTGCACTATTTTACGCATTTGCAAACAATAAAAGGGAAAAAACTGAGATAGACTATTGTAGAGGGTCCCTATGCCAAGGTTTAGGATTAGAAGAGATGTCTCTAGGTGTCACAGAGTGTGCATAGTCACCGTCGAAGTTGAACGATTTTTTGGTCTCAGGGCTCTTAAGGGGCTATGCCCAAACAAAGTAGCCCGGAAGAAACGACATTGTCATGCACCAAAACGATGCCTCCTCTAGCATTCAATTTTCCACCTAGACTTATCAAAGCATAGCCGGTTTGGTGCCACGACCCACCGTTTGTAAAATGTACCATTTGACATCCTTACACTAGTTCAAACCGCACTATTTTCGCACATTTCAAAAACAATAGGCAATGCGAGAGCACCAATTGGAAAAGGAAGAAAACTGAGATAGGATAATGTAGAGGGTCCCTACACTAAGGTTTAGGATTGGATGAGATGTCCTTAGGTGCCATGGAGTCCACGTAGTCACCCGTCGAAGTTGAATGATTTTTTTGTCTCAGGGCTCTTAAGGGACTATGCCCAAACGAAGTAGCCTAGAAGCAATGATGTTGTCACGTAACAAAACGATGTCTCCTATAGCATTCACCGACCACCCAGACATTTAAAAATATCCATTTTAGTGCCACGACTAACCATTTGCAAAACATACCGTTTGACAACCTTATATTGGCTCAAACTACACTATTTCACGTGTTTGCAAACAATAGGGCAGCGAGAGTACCGGTTAGAGAAGCAAAAAAACAAGATAGGATATTATAGAGGGTCCCTATGCAAAGGTGTAGGATTAGATGAGACATCTCTAGGTGCCATGGAGTGCGCGTAGTCACCCGTCGAAGTTGAATGATTTTTTGGTCTCAGGGCTCTTAAGAGACTACGCCCGAACGAAGTAGCCTGGAAGCAACGATGTTGTCGCGCACCAAAACGATGCCTCCTCTATCATTCACCTAGTGACCCAAATGTTTTGAAGTATTTGGTTTAGTGCCACGACCCACCGTTTGTAAAATATACCGTTTGATGACCTTACACTGGCTCAAACGCACTATTTTGTCCGTTTGCAAACAATAGGGTAGCGAGAGCACCGATTGGAGAAGGAAAAAACTGAGATAGGCTATTACAGAGGGTCCCTACATTGAGGTGTAGGATTAGAAGAGACATCCTAAGGTGCCATGAAGTTCACGTAGTCACCGTCGAAGTTGAATGATTTTTTGTTCTCAGGGCTCTTAAGGGACTATGCTCGAACAAAGTTTCTTGGAAGCAATGACGTTGTCGCGCACCAAAATGATGCCTCCTCTAGCATTCACCTAGCCACTCAGACATTTTATCACAGTCATTTTTGTGCCATGACCCACCATTTGTAAAATATATCGTTTGACAGCCTTACACTGGCTCAAACTGCACTATTTCACGCGTTTACAAACAATATGGTAGCGAGAGAACCCATTGGAGAAGGAAAAAACTGAGATATGATATTGTATAGGGTATCTATTCCAAGGTGTATAATCATATGAGACATCTCTAGGTTCCACGGAGTGTGCGTAGTCACCCGTCGAAGTTGAACGATTTTTGGTCTCAGGGCTCTTAAGGGACTATGCTCGAATGAAGTAGCCCGAAAGAAACAATGTTGTTGCGCACCCAAAAGATTCCTCCTCTAGCATTTACCTAGTCACCTAGATGTGTTCAGCACAGTTGGTTTGGTGCCATAACCCACCGTTTGCAAAATATGCTATTTGACAGCCTTACACTGTCTCAAACTGCACTATTTCGCATGTTTGCAAACATTGGGGCAGCGAGAGCACCGATTATAGAAGGAAAAAACTGAGACAAGCTATTGTATAGGGTCCCTACACCGAGGTGTAGGATTAGATGATACGTTCTTAGGTGCCACTGAGTTTTTGTAGTCATTGTCAAATTTAAACAATTTTTTAGTCTCATGGCTCTTAAGGGACTATGCCCGAACGAAGTAGCTCGGAAACAACGATGTTGTCACGAATCAAAACGACGCTAATCTAGCGTTCACCTAGCCACTCAAAAATTTTGACGCATTCAATTTGGTGCCACGACCTCCCGAGGCATGACTTCTCACTACTCACCTCCGTTCATTTCCTAGATTTGCTGAAAAGGCGGTTTGTAAACAATCCAGCTAAAGGAATGCCAGAAGGCTCTGGATCGGTGGTCTCGACACCAATCCGGGCCTCCTATAGCCTACCATGATGTGAATTATTTGACAATATACATTAGATAAATATTTATGTTTTCTTATCTAGATTGATATGTTGTAAAATATGTACAAACATCCTAATTAAATATGTAAAGAATGTTCACAAATTACAAGTGATATATTGTTTTAAAATTCATTGAAGAACCTTGAATTTTTCCAAATACCTTGGAATGGTAAGTATGTGAATTATTTGACAAACCCCCTCACAAAAATGTGTATTTTGGACTAAAAGGATTATAGGGTATATAAAAATGGGGTTTTTAAGTGTGTGCTTAAAAACAAAAACATATAGGACTTAATACGGAAGTGAATCTACTTACGATAATCAAATCATGTGCAAATTCTTAGTTGATGGGCATAACACCAAATTATAAAGAGATATTAAGGTGTATCTATTGATCAATGGGATAAGACCTATTAATGGGATAATCTCTAAAATAATACATAAATGCTTCCCTTAATTTCTTAACAATTGTACCATGCAATGTTGCACCATAGTAACGTTATATTCATATAGTTCAAGATGAAATATACCTCTCTTATTTCTAACATGTTCGTATTAGTTGATATGCAACAGATGAGTGTTATCTTAAAAAAATGTTAGTTATATAAATTCCCTCACAACCATTCTTTCAAAGATGTGCACATTGTTAGGAGGCGGGAAAATAATTAGAGTTGCACATACACTCTACACAATTACTATGAAAAAATTAATTATGTATTTCCTTTTTGTAGTTCACCTAGCATGGTTATCATAGGTTTTGATTAATGGAATAGGTTTGCTTAACAATTGTACCATGTAGTGCTCCGGGACATGGTTTTTTAATTTTAAATCAAACATACATATAGAACTAATATATATAGAACATACATACATAGAAGGATATCATGTGCAATGAAATCAAATCAAACATAGAAGTAATATTGTTATGAAAACCAACACATGGATATATAATGTATCAAACTATGTGTGCTAGATGCATGTCTCTGAAAATATAAGTTCATAACATGTGTACATCTCGAACTAAGTGTGTTGGATGCACGTGTCTGAAAAATATAAATTCATAACATGTGTACATCTTGAACTAAGTGTGTCATACATATAGGACCACATGCGGTTGCATAAGGCTATATATATAATGGACTATATGAAGAATCATGAACTAGGACCAGATGGCCCATATATATATCTATGTACATTCTAGTCCTATGAATCTAATCATGAAACATCTTCCCTCTCTTTTCCCTGCTAGAAGTAGCATGTCCATGACCTAGGGATGTAGTGGAGGGAGATGCCACTATGGATTTCATCCGTGTGGTCCTAGGCATCTCTAAGTAGGCCTGCAACCTAACCTGCACATTCATAAACAACAAGTTTTTAACACCCATATTTTTAAAATACATTCAAAATTTAGAAACTTAGAATTTAGTTAAAATGCATGTGAAATCTTACCACAATGTCATGATCCCTATCAATTTGTCATTGACGCGTTGTAGGGACAATAGTAGACTCACGAGGGGTAAGCTACATATAAATAATTAAATTTCAAATTAAATATTTCATGTACAAAATTTGATATTGTATATTTAAGTAATAAGAAATAATTCCTCTAAAATTTAACAAATTTGAAAATTTTACCTTAGTTAGTGGATCTCAGTAGATGCTTTGGCGGTATCTACAGTAGCTTCCACTGATCTACATATATGGAGGAGTCTCTCTAGAAGTCATAAGCTATACAAAAAACATGTACAAATCAATATTAATCTACATGACTGCCACATAACAAACCCAAAGCATAATCCACGTGAACTTCCACAATTCGAAACAAAGTGTAAAGAGAAACTAACTGCATAAAATTCATGTGAGGCATACCAAGTAGCCTCGGTTCCCGAGTAGATGATGACCCGCTAGGCTCCTATGTGTAAAATACAAACATATATTACACACAATCAAATGAAATTTGAAATTTAAGTATAACTTGAAACTTACGTTTGTAACACGCCCAGTGCAGTAGTAAGCATGTCAACCTTTGGATGTTTCCTTCACCGGCTCTTGCTATTTAAAATAAAATAGAAAATTAGTTTTTACATGTATGTACATGACGTACAATCGAATACATATATATTAAAATCTCAAACATGAATTAAACTATTGTGTGTATATATATATATATAATATTTATTTGACATTTACCTGTGAAAGAACAAGATCCTTTACACCAGTTCCAAAAACATTCGCCATCATCTCATCTAGAGAAAATAAATCATGTGATCCAGCAAATGATGTCTCGCCCATAGTGCATACGGTACCACATGATCCACATTGGTGTGGTGCACTAGAACTGGTGCCTCCACCAACATCACCAGATGCAATCTAGTCACTATGTTGGGTCAGAGTGTCAGTGAGCTCCTTCAATGCATGTAGTGTGTCAATCTCCATAACCTCCTTCACTGTAGGAGGGATAACTGAAGGCAGTGGGGGTTTTGGGGCATGGGGGATCCTTGGTTGACATATGCATGCACCAGGTCTACTATGTGCAGAGCCACCTCCTCGCCCATAAAACTCAAAAAGTCAAAATAATTTGGGACCTCATTAAGCACGAACTCGTAATATAATTTCTTCAAAAAATAGAGAGGAACCTCATTGTTGTTGCATGGTGGATAATAAAAAACCATCCACCATCGGTCCCAAAAAAATTTCTTGATTCATTCATCGTGGCACCAATGGATTGGGAACTGTTTGCAAGTAGCTATGGGGGCATTAGTTCTTGGGTCAGTAAATAATGCACAAATGCAGTTTTTTCTAATTTTTTTGTCTTTTATAGCCGCATGGGATAATTTATCTACATACCACCACCTATAATCACCTCTAAAGGTATTCCATCTATCTATTTGGTTGGTTGCGGAGTCAACTTCGCCAATCAATGTTTGTAATGTGTTGGCTAAAGTCATGCAGGACAAATTTGTGGCATGATTTTGTCTTATAGTCTGAATAAGGTTCTCAATGAAAATTTTATTTTGTTGGATTCTTCCAACGATATCAGCTTGTGTTCATGCTGGTTCGTGGGGACAGAAGGAGCCATAAGAGGCAGATCTATGTTTAGAGGAGGGTTTTGAGGAATGTTTGGAGGGTTTTGAGGATTTTTGGAGGGTTTTGAGGAATATTTTGACGGTTTGCAGGATTACGAGCTTGCGAGAAACTGACAAAAAAAAAATTGTATACATAAACAAAAAATTGAAAAACCCATGAAAATCACAAAAAATAACCTAAAATGCAAAAAAACAATTGATCAAAATTGAGGGCTTACCTCTTTGTCTTGGCGGCATGGTTGAAACTATCATGATCCAGAAGTTCGAAGAGCAATTTTTAGAGGGTATTCAAAGTGTAAGTGCCAAAGGTCTAGGAGAAATCATGGTTAGAAAGGAAAAATGAGGGGAAATGAGGAGTCGCAGATCCATTTTTTTGTCTCAGAGGACCGCGATCATGGTTTGAAACCGTGAGTGCGGTTTTAGGTTCAGAAATCACCAAACCTATAAAAAACAATTATGTGAGCACAGTTTAGAAACTGCGATCACGGTACCTAAATTTTGGGTTTTTATGTCCACTTTATTGTCCACCAACTTGCTGCACTTACCCTACTTATAATGTTTTTTGAATTTGAAGAAATATTTTAATGAGGATACTTTTCATAATTATTGGAAATTTATTTGAGCTAAAATTCACACTAAAAGTCTCTAGGATTCATTTTTCTTAATTAAAATATTTTCAATGACTTCATGTGTAATGATGTGTGTATTCTAAATGTTCATGGTGCCTTTGGATGTGTGATGGATATCTTTTTATCTTAGTGACTTGGAAAATTATATCTTATGTTTTATATATTTTAAAATTGGTTCTCATTCAACGTTTTAAATGTTCCAATAGTAACACTGCCTCAAGATGTGAGAAAACGTATTTAGAGATTTTAGTTGGCGGTAAAATAAAACCTTGGATTTGATTTATTTTGAGAAGTATCATGGGCATGTTATATGTTATTCACTTAGTCCTATAGCTTATATTGGATATGTAGTGTTGATTTGTGGCTTACGTAATCTCTCTTCTCATCATATGTTATTCATTTATGCTTTCATATGTTTAGTAGGCCGGCCTTGATGTTAGTCATAACATATGAATGGTATATATAAGTGGTAATAAAGAGTATTTAATCATTAAATGAAAATTTTGAGTCTTATTATATGGTTTGGAGGTTTCCCCTTTGAAGTGGCTAAGTTATTATACTTGCATAGTATGATTATTTATCTACAATTTGGTGTTATTTGGTGTTCTATTGCTGTTAATATTAAAATTTATCCAAGAAATTTCATTACAAGTGGTATCGAGAGGTTGATCTTAGCTAGAGCTAAGTCAAAACCCTAATTGTGAAGGTTCATATATATCTAAAAATTGATAGACAATTTCTCTTCAATTTGTTTTCATTTGTTGTAAAATCAATCAAGTAAGATCCTCTCTAAATTTCAAGGTTTTTTCACTTTATTTGTAATTTGTAATTTTTATTTTTATTAATTTTAGGGTTTTTCATAAATTCATTACCTAGGTTGCAATTTTGGGAATTTTTCTAAGCTTCTTATATATTTTGAAAAGCTTTCCAAAACATTATCTAGGTTTTATTCTCTTTGGTTCTATTTATTCATCTAGTAACCTAAATAAAACATCCCAAGCCCCAAATTTCTACCCAAACAATGATACCCCAAGCCTCCATACCTATATCATAACAATGAGATCAACTAGATGCTAAGGGAAGGGCCAAACTCCTAATAACGAAGATGTGGATTTTGAATCTACACCTACATGGGCATTAGATATAGCCTCCAAACTTGAGGACAAGGTAAACAACCACATGAATAACGTATGCGGACCTATTTTAGTCATAGCTTGGTCACAATGAAGGGAGAAATGATGTTGGAATTGGAAAATGTGAGAGAAATTGAAGATCACATTCAACACTAGCACAAGGTATTATCTAGCCTTAGAGAATTTGGAAATGGAACATAAATTCATGAAGCAACATGTTGATATATATCATAGTGAGAGACATTTTGAAGTGGGAGACTTTATTTTTGTGCGGTTACATCCGTATAAGAAGTTTTCCTTGAAAAATTGAATAAGGATAATAAGTTAGAACTTAAATACTATGGTATTTACCAAGTGTTATAGAAAAATTGGTAGTGTGGCATATAAGTTGGAGCTCTCTCAAGGAAGTAAAATACATATAGTATTCCATGTTTATTGCTTGAAGAAAGTAATTGGGAAACACATTTCAACCTAGTCAATTCTTCCTGAACTAGATGAGGAAGGAAGGATCATATTGGAATGTGAAGGTATTATTCAGACATGCACCCAAATATTGAGGATCGGAGTCATTACCAAGTATCTCATCAAGTGGAAGAATATGAATATTGAGGATGCAACATGGGAAGATGAAGCATTTCTGTAGCAACATCTAGGATTTACCAACAAAGTGGAGACAATGTTTCTTTGAAGAGGAGGGGAATGTTACACCATTAGTCCTATAGTTTATATCAGATATGTAGGGTTGAATTTTGGTTTACATAATCTATCTTCTTGTCATATGTTATTCATTTATGATTTCATATGTTTATTAAGTTAGCCTTGGTGTTGGCCATAACATAGGAATAATGTGTGTGTGTGTGTGTGTGTGTGTGTGTGTGTGTGTGTGTGTGTGTGTGTGGGGTAGTAAGGAGTAGTCAATCATCAGATTGAACATTTGAGTCTTATTGTATGGTTTATATGTTTCCCCCTAAAAGTGGCTAAGCTGTTCTACTTACATATTGTGATCATTTATATACAATTTGGTGTTAGTCGGTGTTCTATTGTTGTTGATATTCAGATTTATCCAAGTAATTTTATTACAATATGGGGGAAATTATCAATCTACATAAGCATTAAATCATCCCACGGAAGCTAAAAATAGAGAGAGTCATTTTTCATCATCTTAGAGCATATTCTTTGCAAATTCTGAATATGGTAAAAAGTGGATTGAATTAAATGTTTCGATTATTTTGTTTATGTTCACATTTTTATTTCTCTTTATTGGACCCACTTTGGCCATATTTTATTCCATGTCATCTTGAACTCTATTGCGTTCATGTCAAAAATTCAATTCTTTGCATGGCTTGGCTATAGTTATGTATATTTGAGAATTAAAAAATCTATTGTTGTTATTTTCTATCTTTTATCAATCCAAAGAACACCATGAGTTGAAGAAGTGCAAGTAATCCTTCTCTTTAGCTAATACAATGGGATATTCTCAGAGTGTGGTTGACTCAAGTTGAGAAGAACCCCAGAGAGGGTTGGTTCCCTGGATCAATCACCTAAACTAGTTTCTTGTTGGGGATGATTTAACAAATATTGGAATTTATAAAACCCTAATTGTGAGAGTCACAACGCAATGATATAGCAATAAAGTACATATCTAACATAAGTAATAAGATAGAAAAATATGAAACCCTAGGTGTAAGAAAAGGGATAAAGTAATTAGATGATTTGGTAATTAATCATGTATTGTGGCAAAGTGGAAAACTAATAAATAGGACAAAATTTTCGTTATTATGCCCATAAAAGCGTGCAACTATCAGATTTTCCTGATTTCGAGGCACTTGTATTAGGTTAGGGGCACTTGGGCACTGTAGACCACCGTTGAGTGCCCGTGACCGTGTAGAACCTCGAGAAAATGATTTTGATATGTCACTTCAATGTTGCTTTACCCTTCACTATTGATTGTCTATATGTCTCGCTAAGTCTGCAAGATTCACCTCTAACCTACAAAACAAATGATCTCCTGTAAAATCCAAAAATGTATCAAATCCTAAAAATAAAAATATGCAAATGGGAGTCGGGATGACCCCGAGAAGTCACCGATAGATTTATCTCGACGATCGAGCATTACACTACATTCGAGAATCCATGTAGTTTTGTGTGTGTGTGTGAGTAAAATCGTGCCCTAGGCGCTCTTGTGATAGAGACACTTGAATAGTGAACAAATAACTAGATGTAGAAATGCAAGTAGATAAGTAGATGGAAAAATGAACTTCCCCTCCTATGCATGTATGCAAAATAATGTAGTTCCTTGTCCTTGTATGAAGCTAGATGGATGCTTTGATGCTCTTATAATTCTTTAAATGCAACCTCAAGGGGTGATAGTAAATGCTTAGTTCTTGGTCCTTTATTATGGTCATATAACATTGTATTTATATGATTTCCTTGTTTGAATTTCGTAATTAATCACGAAAAGGTTGACCCATAAGAAAACAAGATGACTAATTGTTAGAAGAGGCCTAAAAGAGGTGAGAAAGATACAAAGAGGTCGGGGGAGCTCAGAGGGGATGAGGATGCTGGGTCTTTGGCGCCCTAGTTGGGTGCTAATGTCTCGAACTAAAAAAATTGAAGTATCAAAATTTAGATTAGGCAATAGGGTGTGTAAGGCCAAGAAGAAAACAAAAATAAAGCAAAGAGGTTAAAGACAGTGGTCAATTAGTAATTTTCTCTCTTAGGAATCATATCAATGAAAGTATGTGATTAGGATCTAGAAATTTACCCAAAATGTGTGATTTATTGTCTACATTTTCCCCCACTTTATGTTCTTGAGTGAATACTTGATAAAATAAAGTAGATAAGATATGCATACCTAATAACCATGTAGATCGATGGCGAAATCATACCGAGGAGACAAGAAAAAGCATGGAGTGATAAAAATGAAGTGTGGAAGCTAAGACAAGAAATATGAAGTGACTGGGGTGAAAATACATGTGTATATGTCACATTGTACCTATTGTTGATGTCGGTGATGTTTGATGATGTGTTTTGCTTCCCATAAGGACAGACACTGCAAAATAGAAGAGTAAAAGAGTATTCAAATATGCGTATATGAAAGTTTTTATCCAAATGCGTAAAAAAGTGTGAAAAGAAACATGTGCACTGATCTCGTGATGAAAAGTGTCCTAAAGAGAGAGTTTTTAGCGATCTCATGCCAAGAATGAGTTTTTTGGGTGATCTCACGCCGATATCGAAGAAGTGTAGGGAGAAAGGTTTAGTGTTATTCTCCATCCTTTCGATGCTTCAGACAATTTATACATCACTTTGTAGATGGCATGATATTTCTTTGTTCAAATTTGATCCATTTTCATCTAGTTCAATCCAACGCGAATAGAAAAAGGAGAAACATGCATCTTTGATTGTTGGAGGACTATACCTGTTTTGTGAAAACAACTATGTAAATTTCTAAAAATTGTGTTGATATGAGAAAACCATGTAACTTCCCCCTGTTCATAGGCATCCATGAAGGGTTAGGGGTTCCTAGGTGCTTGTATCTGTATATGGACATTGGCATCTATGTTGTGCGAGAAGACCCAAGTCATATTTTTGGTCATTTATGTGAATGAAGACTATATTGATCCTGTACTGTGACTGTGAACTAATGAATAGGGTGAATGATTCACCCAATGTATTCTCCCCTCATTTGGGGTGCATATAACGTTGCTGGGAGTATGTGGCCCAAAGGATAGGAATAGATGCTGATATGAAAGCGTATCCTCAGTAGGGGGAACGTGCTTGGTAAAAACCAAGGCACACAAAAACAAAGTGGCTAGAAACATGTGTTAGTGTAAAAAGAAAAATATGCATAGAAAAGACAAAGTGTAATCTAGGAAGAAAGAAAACAATGTAGACCATGAAAATACGGTTTCAAATATGGGACATCATCACAATGTTGCAAGAAAATCAGGGCCAAAGTAATTAAAAGCATAGAGTTTGCACACAAGATAAAGGAAAAGCCACAAACAATAAAAAACAATGACAAACAAAGATTCAAGCAAAGTGTGAGACAACCATGGTGGAAAATAGACTTGCAAAGAAAATTTTTCACGTAAATCACCCTTTAGCATGTTAGAAACATAAAAATTATGCCAAAGCGTTTATGAATTCATATAGTAGTGTTCTAATAAGAATAAGTAGTATAAAAAAATAGCACATGTGGTGTATACAAAAGTGGATGCCCCAGGAGCTGTTGTGGGACTGGTGATAGGTATAGTGCCAAGCATCCATGATGCGTGTAACAATTTATGTAAAGGTTGCATTCACAACTAGAAGGAAAGTGAACATGTATGTGTATATAGAAAAGATAATGACATATGAAATATATTTCTAGCATGAAAACAAAGTGTACATGTAACAATTATAAGAAAAGAAAAAATATTTGCAACCAAGATATGTAGTATGTTGTGAATGTGTATTAAATGGAATGAAAAATGAATGTGATAGGAGAAGAGTGCCCTTGAGGGGATAAGCATGAGTATGCATGCGATGATTTTCATTTATAAAATACCCTCAATGATCAAGAATGAACCATAGAACAAGACCGCATCATCGGGAAATGGTTTGAATTATGTGCTCGAAAGATATATCAATGAAGAATATAGCGTGAAGTGTGAATAGGTGTGGTGAGGCTCATTTTAGATTAGAACCTCAATAGTTAAGTATGAACTGTGGAGCTAGAGTGCGTCATCGGGAAGTATGTTGTGTGACAATGTGATGTTAGAAATATGTGTTGTGAATGCGTAGAGTGTGAAATGTGTCATGTGATGTGAGGTTCATGAATGCAGTGAGCCCTCAATAGTCAAGTGTGAATTGTATCACAAGAGTGCGTCATAGGGTAATGACGATACCAGTGTATCAATATGTGTATGATGTATGAGGAAGATTAGATGCGGAGCAGTGAGAATGCGAGACACCTATCAATACTAGAAAGGGAATAAGAATACTCATTATGTTGTACGATGGAAAAGTGACAAGCGAGCATGGGAATCTATAAGTAACTCTTCCTCGCACCCAACCTCCCGAGGTCATGCTAAGACAGCCGGTGGGGATGGAATATACGTGGGGTGCAGACAAACTAGTTAGGCAATCTTATGTCTTCGACGCACACTAATGGAATCTGTGAATCTAAGGCAAAGAAGGCCCTCCTAACCTAAACTGGTGTGATAGATCGTTTGGTGAGGATGACTGCTTAAAGGCTCCAATCAATATCGAGCTCTAGCGTGATCCAATCTATAGGTTGTGGGATATGTGGAAGATAACCTGTGGGTGCTTTGTAGATATCCCCGACAGGGTCATGAAAAATGGATGATGGATATATAGTGGATTCTATGGGTGATTCTCTGGTCTAGTCCGAAATCCTTAGCTTGATTAGCTGCTACGTCTAGTGAGGATAGTTGTGTGATAATGTTTGGTGGAAGTGGAGAGGATCTAAATACTAATGTGCGTAAACCAACATCAACGTCTGATTGACCTGTGGGCCCGTTGGGTTGTGGGACCTGTGGATCACAACCGTAGGTTCATGGTCATTGCGGACCTCCTATGGTCATGTGCAGAATCAATCCCTAATCCCTAATATCTAGTAGTCATATGCCTTTTCGGCCTCTATGTTTAGAACTAAAAGTTATGCAATCTTCTCAGAGTACCTTACAGGTGTTTTGGCAACTTGAATTCTTAAGCTAGTGTCTATGTCAATGAGGATGTCTCCTACATCTGGTTGTGGGACCAAAGGATCACAACTGAACATTTTCTCTCTTTCAAGCCCTTCTACAGTCATGCGGATATTTATTAAGGAAATCTGTAGTTTGGCTGGTTTGACCAAAACATATGCACTTTGTCGTCTTCTATGTTTAATCCTCTTAACTGTGAGCTGATTTCTTGTAGGTCTGTTGTTGTTCGGAAGACCTGAATTCTGAGATTTTGGTCTATGTCAGTTATTGCTGCAACAAGATTGGGTTGAGGCACGATTGGCTCGAATACGTATTCTCTGGGCTCCCTAGGTCCCATGATTGTCATACAAAAGAAACAATATAAATCTAACTAAAGAAAAGTAAACTAATTATGCAAAGTATATCCACAACATATATAAATTCTCTATTTTGTATTTTTGATAGAATATTTAACATAATTAAGATAACAACTATTTAATATATCTAGAAAATGACAACTAACCTAATAACAGAATTAAAAACAAACAAGGTAGCTGAGTATAGCTACTTGTCTGTGCAGTTGTGAGTCTATTCTAAATAACTAAATAACTGATCTAATTTAATTGAAATATTTTCGATCCTACCTCAGAAGTGAGGAACGAATCATAGTTTCTCAGAAACTATCGATCCCCACGGCTTCCCTGGCAATATCAAAAATGAACGTAACCGAAATGAAGTAATTCACTACTCTATTTGGTATATTTTAACTAGAACTTTGAAAGCTTGAACCTGGATTTTGCATAACAGTGGCGAATCCGATTGTGTGTGGCTTTGTCCCTCAGTGTGGTCTCCTTGTTCCTTCATGCTCACGTGAATCCAGAAAAGCATGTAATGCTAGCATCAATAGAAGTAGGTATTGGAAAAATGGTAGCTTTGGATGTAGACTGAATACAATGTGAGTAGGAGAGGGATAGCGCAAGAGAATAGAGCTTGGATTATGCAATTCCTAGTGGGATTTATTGTGAGTCATATAACACAAAACATCTAGAACCCGAAACTATCCTTCTTGATGAACAAAACCTGTAACTCTAATGGCTTCAGACTGAAAATGAAACTATCCTACCTTATTTGATTGTATGAAACAGTGGTAACACTAGAACAAGAAGATCATGTGGCTTCTAAACAACAAAATAAAACTAACCATGCATGCAACAAATGAAAACTATTGAATTCCTAAGCAAGAATTGAAAGACTAAACTATTGAAATGAGAGGATGAGGGGCAGTTTTTGAGGGGCCATTTACTTGTAATCAAACCAGCTATTTATAGAATTCCCATTCACCCAAAGGTAACTCCAACTAGGACTCTTTTACCATTAAACAATGGAGAAACACTATTCCAAGGGACATAAACATAAATACTAGCCAAATCGGGAGAGAAAGATGGTAAAAATTGAATTTACGTGAGTCGTGATCGAGAAAAGCGTCTTTGGAAAATGTGTGAAGGACCGCCACCCGAGCAGGGGGTGGTTACTGCAGGACCACCGCCTGTGCAGGCGGCGGTTTCATCACCGAAGACAAAATGCAAAGTAAAAAGGGGGAAAGAGCAAAAAAAAGCACACGGAGGCTCGGCGGGGTATGCGGGATGTTAACGTACACTTGGAGAGATTTTTGAGATCCCGAACACTTTGCGAGGAGACTGTATCATCATTGGGGCATGTGTAACATCGTTACTGGCAAGGCGGCACCCTTACAATTTTGGGTACGTGCAGATGCCCCCAAGTGTGAAATGATGTGAATGATCAAGTAACATCATCTAAAAATAATCATGGTCAAAACAAAAAGGATATGCGTTAGAGACCCAATAAGCTATAGTATGAGATTTATCATATAAGGAACAATTTTGACTTAAATCATGACGTGCCCATTGTGTATTTTTAATTGGTGAAATGTATTGGTGGAAATTCGTGTGCATACCAAGTAAGTAAAATTTTATGAATAACCGAGAAATGGATCATTACAACTAAAAATGTGGCCAAAGGGAATAGGGAATGAGATGTCGACATGATCGGGATCCAAAGTGCCACCAATGTAATCAATCCAAGCTTCCCTAGAGTGAGTGGAGAAATGTAAAGAGTGCATGCAAAAAAATTGATAGATGGAAGACACGGAGGCCATAAGAAACATTAATATGAACATATCCATGATATGAATTAGAAAACAAGATGGAGGGGTGAGATCCTCTAGTGTGAATCCATCATATTTTCAAATAGTCTCGAGTAACTAAGATTGAATGGAATGTGATGCCAATAAGATTTATTCATGAAAATTGTGCATGTGAAAGGTGGGAGCGCAGATGTGGCTCACTCCCGAGAAGATGAGGAATGTGGTAAGACATCTAGTGTATGGAAAACCCTCGATAAAGTACCATAGCATTAGTAGAAGCGGTGTTTTTGTTGAATTGATATTCACTAGGACCAACAACAATAAAAGTATCATTGAAATATGGCTCATCAATCTCAATATGAGTGAAGTAAAAATTGTGTAATGTGTTATCATTGAGATCTATGACATCGACCTCATCATTAGAATCATCAGTATTGACATCTTCGATTAATATAGTATCATCGTGGATATCAGTAGGAATGGTGCTAGACATATGAGTGTGAAGTCTCAGTAGATGGAATGACGGTGGTGAATGGAACATACACATGTAGGTAAAATGAGATAAGTGGTGTGAATGGGAATAGATGGTATGCTTGCAGAGGTGGAGGAAATACGTGAAGCACTATATTGACCAATATAATATATGTCAAAATTACTATATGGAATAGGTTGCGATAGAGGAATGGGCATAGTTGTGATAGGGTCTATACGACAAGATTTGAATGAATTTGTGTCTGCATGACATTAGTATAGTCATAGCCATCATGTAATAATTTAACACATAGATGAACAGTAGATGGGATATCATAAATTTCGTGAATTCATGGTCTATCGAGCAATGATTAAATTGAAATAATGCATCGATAATGAAGAATTTCATAGGAACAATCTTAGGCCCAACTTGTATAGGTAACATGATAGTGCCTAGGCATGTGCGGGTAGTGGAGTCATAGCCACAAATGAGAGTGGAATTATTAGTAATGAGATTTTCAATAATACCAATTTTCTTCAAAAGAGAGTAAGCACATAGATTAATTGCAGATCCATTGTCAATGAGCACATGTTTGATACAAGCGGTGCAATGATAGCCATGATAAGCATAGGTGCACATGATTTATTGACCATAGATGGTGGTATGTCCGCATCGATAAATGATATAGCACATGGTAAATTTTGAGAGAATGAACGAGATGTGTAAAGGCCACCAAATATTATTACTTTCAATGTGAATGGAATGAAGGACAACCTCTAATTTATGACAAAATCGGGTGCATTGCATAGCAAGTCATAGAGAGATATTTTTGCTAGCATATTCTTAAGCTACTTGATGATATCATAGCCTTTAGAAGTGGTGGTAGGAGCCGTAGAAGTGATAGGTAGTGGGATAGAAATTGTTTGAGCCATTGGAGGACGAGTACAATGTGTAGTGACTACATTAATAGTTGGATCAACACTAGGCATAATAAAGTGAGGAGGATGATGAGTACGAACTTGCATAAAATTAGCAGCAAAGTAGTAACCATGCCCAAAATCTTATTTGGGGAGAAATAAGGATAAGAAGATTGATCCATGACTTGAGAAGAAGAATACATACTCAGAAGGTAGGGTTTGAATAGATGGGTTCACCAAATTCTTTTAAAAATATTATAATTTTAAAAACCCTAATTACTGATTCACAACGCAATGATATAACAATAAAGTACATATATCGACCTAAGCAATAAGCTATAAAAATATGAAACCTTAGGTGCAAGAGAAGGGATAAAGTACTTAGCTAATTTCACAATTATTCATCGATTTTTACAAAGTGGAAAACTAATAAACAAGAGGAGGAAAATGTTGTTACTTGTACCCAAAAAATTATGCAACCATCAAATCTACCTAGATCGGGGCACTGGATCATGTCAAGGGTTCTTAGGTGTACTGAGACCACTATTGGGCACTGTGACCAAGCGGAACCTTAGAAAATGATTTTTTCTATGTCTCTTCAACATCACTGTGATCATCTTTATGTTGCACTAAGTCTACACGATTCACATATAACTTGCAAAACAAATGATCAGTAGGATTTGAATGGACGGGTTCACCAAATTCTTTTAAAAATATTATAATTTTAAAAACCCTAATTACAGATTCACAACGCAATGATATAACAATAAAGTACATATCTGACCTAAGCAATAAGCTATAAAAATATGAAACCTTATGTGCAAGAGAAGGGATAAAGTAATTAGCTAATTTCGCAATTAATCGTGGATTTTTACAAAGTGGAAAACTAATAAACAAGAGGAGGAAATTGTCATTATTGTACCCATAAAATTGTACAACCATCAAATCTACCCGGATCGGGGCGCTGGATCATGTCAAGGGTTCCCTGGCACTGCAGACCACCATCGGGCACTTGTGACCACGCAGAACCTCGAAAATGATTTTGCTATGTCTCTTCAACATCACTACAATCATCTTTATGTTGCACTAAGTCTGCAAGATTCACATATAACTTGCAAAACAAATGATCTCGTAGGATTTGAATGGACGGGTTCACCCAATTCTTTTAAAAATATTATAATTTTAAAAACCCTAATTACTGATTCACAACGCAATGATATAACAATAAAGTACATATCGACCTAAGCAGTAAGCTATAAAAATATGAAACCTTAGGTGCAAGAGAAGGGATAAAGTACTTATCTAATTTCACAATTAATCGTGGATTTTTACAAAGTGGAAAACTAATAAACAAGAGGAGGAAAATGTCGTTATTGTACCCAAAAAATTGTATGACCATCAAATCTACGGGTCGGGGCGCCTAGATCATGTCAAGGGTTTCGGTATCGCAGTGAGACCACTCTGGGCACTCGTGACCATGCAGAACATCAGAAAATTATTTTTGCTATGTCTCTTCAACATCACTGCGATCATCTTTATGTTGCACTAAGTCCTGCAAGATTCACATATAACTTGCAAAACAAATGATCTCCTACAAAACCCAAAACACATCGAATCGAAAATAAAAAGATGTAAATGGGGATTCAAAATGACCGCGGAGGTCACCTAACAGAGTAAACTTACGACCAAGCATTGCACTACATCTCAAACTCCATGTAGTTCTATGTGTGTGTGTGTATCATTATGCCCTATGTGGTTCTTATGTCGGATGCACTTTAATAATGAGCAAGTAGCTAGATCTAAAAATGTAAGTAGATGTGTGGATGGAAAAATGAACATACCCTCCTATGTGTGTATGAAAAATAATACAATCCCTTGTCCCTTATATGAAGCTTAACGATGCTTTGATGCTCTTAGAATTCATTTGAATGCAGCCTTAGGTGGTGATAGTAAATTCTTAGTGTTTGGTCCTTTATTATGGTCATATAACATTGTATTTATATGATTCCCTTGTTTCAATTTCATAATTAACTACTAAAATTCCAACCCATAAGAAAACAAGATGCCCAATGGCTAGAAGAGGCCCAAAAGAGGAGAGAAAGATACAAATAGGTTAAGGCGCTCATAGGGGACAAGAGTGCTTGGGCGCTAGTGTCTAGGTAGAAGTGCTTGGTGTCCAAACTTGGGAAACCCAAAGTATCAAAAATTAGACTAGGTAATAGTGTGTGTAAGGCCAAGAAGAAAACTAGAAAGAAATAAAAGAGGTCAAAGACAATGGTCAATTAATAATTTTATCACTTAGCAATCATATGAATGAAATTATGTGATTATGACCTAGAAATGTACCCAATGTGCGTGATTTAATGTCTTAAGGGATAAGGGAGAGAAATAACATAAACTCACAAAAAGAATGTAAAATTAGGTGATACACCAATGTTTTATAGACTTATGACTGCACAAGACACACTATCAGACCCTTCAAGACTTGTAAATATCACTTCATTTGTTGTTTGATTGACTTTCACACAATAATCTCACAAAAGGCATTAACAAGCTATTAATATAGCATGGGAGGGCATATCTGAGGTATTTTCCACTTCCAAACTAATAAAAAACTAACATACACTTAAAATGTCCTGTGAAAGCTTCAAAACAACTTAATGGAGGTGTTAATATTCATAACATATGAAGGAAACAAGATATTCACTTAATCACATCAATGGACCTGTATAACACACTTCAATTCAACTTAAAAATGGAGGAATTTAGTCTTTTATTACATTAAATAGGTGTTGGAGTACAAAATTTGACATATCCTTGGCATGAAAAAATCACAAGCCTACCTCAAATGCTCAAAAGCATGGGTACATATAGAAAAATAAGGAAAAGGTAAGAAGAATAGAAGTGGAGCTGGAACTTCTCAACACTTTAGTTTACTCCATCTATCCCTAGTTCACTTCAGTTTACTCCTAGGACTCAAGAGTGACTCAACTCTCTCTCTCTCTCTCTCTCTCTCTCTCTCTCTCTCTCTCTCTCTCTCTCTCTCTCAATGGAACACTTCAATTGAGTTAGAAACTTTAGTTAAGGGATAGTTGGAGAAAAATCCAATTCTATCTCACACTTGCACAATTTGACCCTTTGTAATTAAATTACAATTATTTAATAATAATCACAAGATTATTATTAAACACGTAATTTACAAGTTTTCATGGCATTAAATCCTTTGTTGAACTTAGTCAACCTCCTTTTACAAAATTTAAGGAAATCATTTGGTCACTTAATAATAAGTAAGGAAATATTTTGTATGTTTTTGGCCCTTTGGTGCATACACGAACTAATCATTTGATTTTGACCTTGGGTTTAGCATTATTCCAACCATGTTACAATATTCACAATAATTAAAATTATTATGAAAGCCCAACCTACATGGACATTTGGAAAAGGTAATTAAAAGAGACTAAGTAACCCTAGCCATGGTCAAAATTGACCATGGTTAAGGCCACTTGGTCGACCTCCTAATATTAGGGTCGAAACCCTAAAGCTCATTTCATTTGGCACTTTGATTTTTGATGTGGAGGATTTGCTTGAAGAAACCCTTGAATTTTTGGTAGCAACCATGGCTTAAGAGCTCAAGATCTGGTTTTGTTGGGTCTCCATGATAGTACTCTTTTTGAAACTCGCATTTCATTCTTTGCTTGGACGCATTTATTTCTCAGTTGTTCGAGTTATGCGTCATTTTATTCTATAGATCTTCATTTTCATGTGTGGCCTTCATGGTTTGTGTTTTTTTATCTCTATTTGAAACTCCATTTTGGAGTATTTTATCTTTGTTCAATCATGTTATCTCTCTACTCAACCATGGATTTTGTGCTTTTAGCTTGGCCATCATTTTTTAGAGGATTCAACTATAGCATACCATTGTTCTCTACGTCCATGATTCTCATTTTCCCGAGTTGTGATGTTTATCTCCACCGGGTTTCAGCTCTCTTTCATTGACTTGACCTTGAGTATGGGTTGTGGTTTCTTTTTGGAGCTTTGTTTGATTAGCTCATGGGGTACGCCATTATGTGGATTCAAGCTACTTGAGTTAGGGTTTTTAAGCTCAACCATGATGGTGAGATCTTGTTATTATTTCACGAGCTCGACCCAAGTTTTTTTCCAATTCGGGATATGATTTTTAAAGCTTTCGACCCCGATATTTCATGGCTCGTCGTGGTTTTTCCAAGCTCACTTGTGGTTTATTGATCTCACTATGTTTCTGTCTCACTCGACCTTAGTATCTTCCAGGTTGGGTAATGTTTTTCCTCTAGCTTGAGTTCGCCATTATAACTCTCATTTTATCGACCTTGATTAAAAGGTAACCATGTATTTCATTTCTAGCTAATGGGTGCTTGAAAAAAGGGGGTTTTGAAAATCACTCCCAGATCTTTATATTAACGGTTGCAAACTTTATCCTATTCTATGCAAAAAATGAAAGACATTTTTAGATTTGACAATTTTATTTCGAAAACTTGTTTTCAAAATATGTATACTTTGTAAGATATATGGCTGTCATGATGCTTTGAAACTCTGTCCTTTTTCAACGTTTGTTTTCATGTGTTTTTGCAAGGGTAAAATTCAGCTTGAAAACATGACAATTATACCCTAGTGTCAAAACTTTTTATTGCAAACCTTCCGTGCACCCTTAGATAGATTTATCCCTTGTGTTAGGCCTATCCCCATCCTTTCAATGTCCATATGAGTTGTTTCAACCTTTCCCATGTGTTAGAAAGAGCAAAACCAGATCATGAGATTCTTCCAAGGATTTGCCTCCCGAGGTGAATTTTATAATGGATTTAGAAATGACTATTTTTAACCTTTATAAGGCGGGTGTACATTATTTGGAATAGATTTCAAGGCCTAGATTCATAAGCTAGTGGTATAATGGATATGAGTTCACATTTCAAGTGATTTAGGAACATTTGGGGTAGATTTTGAGGTTTAGGAGAAAGTTTTGTAAAAGCGGGTTTTTAGGGTGAAGTAGCTTGCATTTAAAAAATCACCTGAGCTTCAAAAGATGATTTTGGGAGCTCCATAATGTGTTTTCAGTCAAAAATATACAATTGGAAATATTCTTCAATTCCCTATATGGTGGTATTTTCATATTTTTCACAAGAACCATGAATTTCTTTCCACATCTCATTCTTGGTAGACACGCCTTGCAAAACTAATAAATAAGGCTTTTTTAAAAGGGATTTCAGGTAGAACCATACCTTTAGACCCATCCCATTCTCTTCATGATGCTATTTGGAGTCAAAATCATATATGGGTTCATCATAAACGACCTCCGAGAGCTCCAGTAACGTCATTTTCAAGGTCTTTCCAAGGTACAACTTTCATACTTAGTCACTTTTTCAATGCCACGTGGTAGCATGAGGCTGAGGTGCAATTTTTTTTCCCTTTCATCCCTTTCCAAGGTCCCTCCCCCTTTGAGCTCTTGGACCCACCACATGACCTTGTGAAGACTCTGTAAGAACTTTTCCCAAATTTTCTAGCCCCGCCTCATGTAACGCATGCCCACCACTTGTCGCCATGAGGATAAGATGAATTTTTGTGTCCCTTTACAAAGGGAAAAGGGGAATATAAAAATTCTCCCTCCCCCTTTCTCCTACATAGTTCCTCATGTGACTGAACTCAACCCTCGGGTGCAAAACTAAGTTCCCCTCCCTCACCCTTCCACAAATGCATGCTTGTTACTTTTCCTCATAGGGCTAGGGTGAATTTTTGTGTCCCTTTTATCCCTTTGCTAAGGGGACAAGGGGGAAAAATTCATCCCCCCCATAAATCTCAAAACTAAAAAGATATCATTTTTGAAGATCTTCCTCCATTTTCTCAAAATCTACCAAGAACTCTACCGAATTTTTTTAATATAATTTTCTCCTCCATTGTTATTCCTCCATTTATCCCTCCATGTTTTCATGATTGCAGCAGATAAAGTTTTACAAAACTTTAATTTTTTTCAAAGCTCCATGTTCATGTTCTTGCTTGAGTGACTTTGTACCCGGGAAAGTGAAAATTTCATATCTCACAAACTGGTACACAGATTGAGCTAGAGTTTTTAGCAATATTATTCATTTCAAGGAACCTTCAAGACACATGGAATTGTAAATACATGTGTGCCCCAAATTTTTAATAGTGAAAAATAACCAACTTTGTGCCCTATTTTTTTTAAATTTTTCACCATTCCATGATCGATTGAGCTGAAATGTTTTAGACAAGATCCAAAAAAGAAACCTATCCCGGTGAATTTGGTTTCATCACAATCCAAGGTGTGGAAGGGAACTTTCCAAAAATAGTAATTCTCTATACGATAACTTACTATAAATAGCAAACTCTCAAGAAAGGTAGATTTCCTCAAGGCAGTGTTCTCAAAAAACAACCAAGGCAATGAACAAGGTGATCCAAAGTGAGGAAGGGAGAAAAAGGGAAATTTTCTAAAAATAGTAAGCCTTCATTTCAAGTGCAAAAGGGTGTCATCATCAAACATGAAATTCAATTTTGGAGGTATCGAGCTGATTTCATCTCTACCATTTGAATACTCGGGTGTGGGTGACAACGATGTTACCCACATGGATCTAGAAGACCTCAAGGATCGGATGCTTGGTGGACCCAAAGAACTGGTGGAAGATAAGGTTTTCATGAGTGGGTTGTATGCACTAGGTGGTCATCCATTATCAGTTCAAAGTGCAAATTTTATGTTGGCATGATCCCATCTTTATGAGCCAGACACTCAAACCATAAGAATAGATGATAACTCAGTCCTGGAGGTTCTCACTCCTAAGGAAGTATCTCACTCAATGCAGATTATGACTGGAACAATATTTCCATCATCACAAGCAATGTTGCATCGTGTGTGAATGGTCCAAAACAAACTCCTACCTTCAGGGCCTTCTACTGGGTTTGTGGTTAAAGCAAGGAAGAAATCCTTCCCATGTGCCAAAGTCTCTCTCTCTCTCGAAGTGAATTTCATGAAGGATACTTAGATGAAATCATCCTTCTGATTCGGGCGATGGGAGAAGAAACCACAAAATACTTTCATGATTGGATGGAATTGTTAATTCTCACCATCATTGAAGATAAAAAGATAATAGATTGGG
Source organism: Taxus wallichiana var. yunnanensis (assembly GCA_018340775.1). Classification (NCBI taxonomy): domain Eukaryota; kingdom Viridiplantae; phylum Streptophyta; class Pinopsida; order Cupressales; family Taxaceae; genus Taxus; species Taxus wallichiana. The sequence continues at coordinate 172,377,715 of CM031240.1, forward strand.
GAAAATCATCAACGACAACTTGCATCATCAGTTTATCTAGGTGTTGGTCTCTAATAATTTTTAATGACTTCATACTTGGTATACGCTCTTGCAAGCTCAAGGCCATTCAGAGGGTTAACACTTACCCAAAATGTTTCTCAAAAGGCTCTAGAATTTGAAAGGTACCCACAATTGATCTTGAAGGAGAGAAATCAACATTTCACGAGGGTGAATGATGTGTTCATAATGTTTTCCATCAGATCATTGGAAGGAAATCCTCACTCAAGGTTGTCACCATAAGCGGCTTCTTTGATCAAAAGGTATGGGTCTTACTTCATATATTTTTCCACTTTCTCCTACATTCAAGTATCTAATTTCAATCTTACTCCACAAAGGCTACCACAGTATCTTAGTGACAAGATCATGTTATTTGAGATGTGTAGGTAGCTTGCCCACATTCATGGTAAGCTTAATAATAGTAAGAGGAAGAACATTCTTTTCACCATGTCCCTTGGAATATTCTCTTGTAAAAGTGTAAGTGATGCTACACACCTGAAACATTTGTTTACCCTTATGAGTTTGTATTCATATAGCCTAAGGGAATAATTCGATGTCCAAGGTGATCTAAAAAAATTTCACCTCCCTTAGTCAAATCATGTTCCGTAGATTGAATACTATTAGGTGAATTGCAAAGATGATTTCAAAGTCAGGGAACGAGACCACATGAGGATGACCATTAGAAAATGAAAAGATTCAATTTTGACTGGTACAAAGAAGGAATTCAAGATGATGACATAGATCTGCATACGAAACATAATATCAAGTAATAAATACCTCAACTCTTCCATAAGTGACATTGAGCCTCCGTAAATCGAGTGATATAAGCGAGAAGAATAATGTTGTCATCAAAAGATCAAAGGAATGTTTCAGAAAGAAGAATATTGCCTTTCTTGCATCAAGAAATTTCCCCACTCTTTAAAGGTAGACATCCCATCATTCCTCTTGAAAGTTCATGGAGAGGGCTTCAGGATCGATTCACTATAAAGAAATTCTAAAGCACAAGGCAGTGGAATCAGAATATCCTACTACAAAAGGTTACACAAGAAGGTAAGTATAGCGAGACGATCTTGTCGAGATGTGGAGCTAGGGAAAGTGATCCAATCCATCTTCTAGTCCCTCAACAACCACAGAGATTCTCATCTTTGACTACCACACTGAGCCCTCTTGTATGTGATGCCCATCCTCACTTCGAGAATGAAACTATAGTCATGTCATTTTCTAAACCTAAGATGAATTATATGTTTCCTTGGATATAATAAATGATCTCAAATGAGGAATTTACATTTCAATAGGTGACAGTCCTTGATTTCTCATCTATATCCTCATTGGTCAAGGGAAAGAAGTGAAAGGTTGCTTAGAAACTTCACACTTCTTCAAGTATTTCCTCAAGAAATTAGTATGTGGAAGTATTCATGCCAAGATTAATCAAGCCCATTAAATAAATGGCCTTGGACGACTATAAGATGAGCAGCATTTCCTAGGCCTAGTAACCCATGAGGGAGATGCACATTTTCTCCAGGATTCTTTCACTCACCTTCTCACAAATAATCAAGAGTACAAAGAGAAAATAAATTAGTTGGAAGACCATGTGCAAACACTACTTTGATACGTGCAAAATTTCATGGACCTGAATGCATATTCATCTATTCAAATTGAATAAGTTACTCCCATCAAGTAGCTTCGATCTGGATTCCATTCGAAATACATGGGTTTCACCATATAGGGATGGTCCAACGATAAATGGGTGAACAATATTATGGATAAATGGAAAGTGTTTCTTCTATAAATGATCTCATTATACAGGTACATGTGCGTGACTTCCACTAAATTATAAATGATGAGGGATGAGATTGATAAAGAAAAAGAAAATTAGGATCGTGTGTACTTCTGGTGGTGGAAATGGGAAAAGCTCATTCTCGTTTTGGTAAATAAAAAGATATTTAATTCTCCTTTTGATAATCTATCGCAGGTATGGGCTAGGAATCTTGTCTCTCGGTATGAGATGTTAAACCTCTCTAGATGAGTTGGATTCAAATGAGGAGCGTGCTTCTAAGATACAAGATGATGTAAACATTAAGATTTAGAAGCTTGGAGTTCCCACCATTGATTAAAGTACCTTAGTGGATGAGTTATTGAGGTGATTTGAAGGGTATGTCAAGAAACAAATCGGGACCCTTTTCTTTTAGTGAGCACACACTAGAGTATCTCGTCGAGATAAGGGATATAATATCAAGTATTACAAAGAAACATCAGTCTTGGTTCACTAAAATTAAGAACATCAATGACATTTTTGATGGTTGGCTCAAGTCTTTGAGTTGTGTCCGCATTCCTCAAACCAAGAGACTTACACCCGTAGTAGCTGGTTTAACAAAGAACTCAAAGGAGTGGATATTTTTCTAGTTGAACTTGGCAAGGATGCATTAGATAGTGAAGGAAAATCAGTGAGGGAGGTTTCTTCATCGAACTAGTTATCTCTCTCTCTATCTCTTCACTCCCCCTTCCCCCTCTTCCTTCATGGTTTATTTCTTCATTTAGGTTTTCACTTTTCATTTTGTCTTATTTATTTTTATCCTATTCATTTAAATGTCACTGTAGTTGATATTGTAATAAGTCAACCTTAATTAATAAAAGGGTACTTACTTTTATTCCTAGGAATATGAAGAGTCACATGTTATAAAGGACAAATGAAAAGTCATGTGGGGGTACGTGAAGATTCTTTCTAAAGTATATAAATTGTAAAGAGTTCCCAATTCTTAAGGGTTGTCGATTTTGTATGTTCAATAATAGATAACTACTTGTGATAAGAAAAAGAGATAGTTATTTTTCATCTATTCTCCCTCTCATATGTTCTTCCATTCCTCTCATTATACAACTTTGTGAGAATGTACTTAAACAAAAAAGGAGTTTCATGATTTTATTGATGAAGGAATAAGTGAAAAATTATGTTCATAATTCCATCTTGTCTTAGTGTTATTGTTGGTGTGAGTCATTTTACACATCACATGGTGAGTGATCTCACTTAGGTGAGGTCATAGGTCTAGGTGTATAATAGAGTCCTCATGCGTCGGTGCATCATATTGAAGTTATTTATATTTAGGAATGTAACTCTCCTTCTCCACTTATGGAGTCATGATTGCATGCAATGGGGGTTACACATAACCCCTATTTGTACCCCTTTCCATTTTTAGATCTATGAGAGAGACATATGAGATTTTACCATTTCCATCTTTGCATGCACATTTTCATGGTTGATGCTCATTCCCCCATAGAACCTTTTCACGCCGTCAGATTGTGACTTGGTTAATGTTTGTGTTATCCCGCAGATCCTTGTGTTGTCATGTTTTCACTTTATTCATCATGGCATTAAAGCACACATATTTGGGATCCATCTTACTCATCGTCTACCATTTCCATCTTTCTCTTTGTTCATGATTTTTTAGGTTTCGTGTGCAAGTTTTGTAATGTCTATTCCATTTTTTCTCTACTTGCATTGATTTCGGGTTTAAATCTTATTTGAGGTTACTTCATGGTTTTCCATGTTTACATGTTGTTTTGGACGTCTAATACAGTTCAAGTTGCCATTTAAGGTTACAGATAGTTTGTTGAGTTTTAAAGTGTTGGTTTTAAGTAGGTAAAAATAGAGTTTTGGGCCTAACTCGGCCCTAACTCACCGAGATGGCCCTCCCAACTCACCCCCTTCCTCTGACTCGATCTACTTTGTTTGTGTTGCACTAGTTTGATTCAATGTTTTGTCCTTAACTCAACCTACATTGTTTTGGGATTCTACAACCACTTATGGTTTTGCACTTCCCCGAACATCATTTTTAACCTTAGCTCATTAATCCTTTGCTCACGCTTTCTTTCTCTCTGCATCCATTGGTTTGTGATCTACCATGATTTCCTCATGATTTTTCTACATCATGAAACATCTTGCTCCTCATCTTGCTCCTCCCTACTAATGACCTTTCCCATTCTCAAACCCTATATTGTTGTCATGCACTCATTGTGTTCTCGTTCGTCATTACTACCTCTAAGATCATGCCTTTATCAGCCTTTGGGCTCATTTGAACCTTGCTCTAGACCCCTATTTCACTACTCAGCCCTCTAGTTCATTGTGCATCTCATGCCCCGCTTATATCCTTTGTCACCTTGCTCGAGTTCATAATTATGTTCCCGCTCTACTTGCGTTAGATCCCTTTGGCCCCGTCCCTATACATCACGTCGTGTACACCTCAGTTGGCTCACTTTCACATTCGTTATATCCTTAGGTTCCCCAAAGCTCCACTTTGCTTACTAGGTTCACCTTCCAACTTGGTGCACAGTGTTAAGCAACTAGCCTTTCATGTAGGACACATCCTCGAGTAGTCTTTGATGATTTCTTGTTTAACTTGATGCTCCGATGTGTTTAATGGAAACCCTAAAAACCATTACACCTACCTCCTTGTGCTCCAACTCACTCATTTTCGCCTCTCCAAGGTCGTGACTCGGCATCATTGCACATATCAACTCACCGAGCCAACTCGGCCGAGTGGCCTCCTCAAATTTCCATGAGATTTTCTCATGAGCTTGTTGAGTAGCTTAATGAGCCGCCACGAACTCATTGTCTAGGCCCAGCACTCCCTTCCCTCCTTTTTTGATTTTTTTGTTTTTCTCATTTTTCAAATTAATAAGCTCAATTAAAGGGGAATAAATTAAAATTCATCATTCACCGAGGGGGTAGATTTTTTTGGGCTCCATTTATAGGGTTATTGGGATTTTCGGGCCTTTTTCTCGGCTTTCCTATCAGTAGTGCTCCTCTTTTCCCACGGCTAGTGAACGCTTCTACCAAATCCTTGTTGTAAAAGATAATTCTCTTTTGTGATGTGAGACACCTTCTCTCACACTGAGAAGTGTTTATACCCTTGTTGTTTTACGCCCTTTTGTGCTTGATTGTGTGTCATTCCTCTACTTCCAACTTAGACTTATTATGACCTCCAATCTTACACAATTCTTCACCTACTGCAAGGTGAGTGGTTTATTATCCAACGTCATATAAACATACCTTATTGTAATCACGTACTTCTTTTAAAGTTCCACAAATAGTGGGGGTTATTATTGTTTTTGGGTGTTGTATTACATGCAAACACATTATTGGGTGAGTCGATGTCTTACCACATTTCTTGTATCCACACACCCTCTTCTCGTACACCTTACACTTCTTGTTTCCACATCATGGAGGATGCTCTTTCCAAACTTGAGCATCACAGGATTGCTTTACAACCTATGAAATTTATTCTTGGGAGAGAGAACTATACATCATGGTTTGCGTTTTGGAAAGTTACTTCACTCATAAGGTCCTTTCTCACTTTCCGTATGGGCCAATTCTGTACCCACTAATTCTAGTCATCTTGAGGACTATCTCGACACATGTGACCATGTTGTTGGTCACTTGATGTTGCATGTATCTAGACCTCTCTGCCTTCATGTGGCAAACTCATATCCTCCCCACACCATCTAGAAGCATCTTTCAATCCTTGTTTGGAGACCCTTCACATACTCCCATTGTTTCTACTACTAATATAGTTATCTCCTCTTCTAATTCATGTGATAGAAATTACGCTAACATAGAATTGCTTGCATCTATCTTTGATGATGAGGATTGTGCTTTTAGTTATGATGATGAGAGTAATATTGAGGACTCCTCTCCTCCTTCTCTCACCTTTCCATATTATATCGACACTCCTCCCTTCTCATTAGACACCAGGAAGTCTCTTTCTTTTCTTCATATAGTCATTGCATCCACATCTCTTCCACTTCTAGTGTGTGAGGCCCTTTCCACTCCTCTTCATTTGATTGATGATTCATACATGTTAGAAATTATTTTTCTATTTTTTGAGCCCCTCCTAAATTACTGATTTCAGATCCATCTATGTATGTTTTTGCATTCCTCTTGTCTCTTGTGTCTCCTCTCTTCTTCTTCTTCCAAATAGATTCCCCTTTTGTACATGGGTACCTTATCGGGCCCCTCGGATATCGAGACCCATTTTTGGAAAATTTCTTAGATTATTAGAGAGTGATTTCATTTCTTGTGGTGGATGTTTTTCCCACTAGGTTTTCCTCCATTGATTGAGAATTTATTTTTCATGGGTGCGCATCAAGATTTATAGTTGAGACCCATTTCTCATTTTTAATTTTCCACCTCATCCTAAGTTATGATGAAGGGAGGTATTGGTGTAAGTCATTTTCCACATAGCGTGGTGAGTCATCTCACTTAGGTGAGGTCATAGGTCGAGGTGTCTCAGGGATTATGATAGATTCCTTACACATCAGTGCATCATATGGGAGTTACTTCCATTAAGGAATGTAACTCCACTTCTCCACTTGAGGAATCATGATTGCATGCACCGGGGTTACCATTGAAAACCAATATGAAATCTCCACACAAGATTGACCAAGAATGCCCAAGGCCAATAATTTCTCTACAAGATTAAAAATCCTCCGCACTTACTACTACAAACTAGGACTAACAACATGTGTAAAAATGTACTTGGAGGAAAGATATAATGCCTATCAAGGCTAGCCAATAAGAGGGCAGCCACTTATTGAAACAAAAAAATACAAGTGTTCATAAACACTTATTTTGCAATAAAAACCTACACTAACCTATTCTAACTAAATAAATGAGAAGCTAAAAATCCTCGATACGACGGGGAAAAATATCTTCCCTTTCTTACACATTGAGACCGTGTAACTAATTTGACATTGAAAATGGCCTTTAATTGTGGTTAAAAATTGTTTAAAATTTTATTTCCATCCCTATTCCTCAAAGTATCAGATGAAGAAAGAAATAATACCTCTTTTACTTGCTCTATATGCTAGATTTGAGAGGCATTGTTGTTAACCTTTGGCACATGTAGCTCATCCTCATGCTCTATATTAATAATGAATGGTGGAAACTATGAATTTGATTCCAAATCATCTAATTATTTGATTAAGCATTGTTTGATCCTTTGAGTTTTCCCATATTTGTATCTAATTCAAAGAACGAAGTTGGTAGACACATTTTCTTCATTCTTGAGCATGTTTGGAAGCTGATGGGAACTCTATCCTACTTCTTCAAACAACTCTATCTATTCCAAGATGACTAGTTCTACAATGGTACCATCATCTCCTTCCTCATTTTCATCCTCCATGAATTTTGATAGATTAAACTCATCCTTATTATATTTATGAGGAATGAATTTAGCATCATGATATTATTTGATGTCCTCCTCCACGACAGGTTCATTAAAAAATCAGTTCAAAAAAGAATGAAGGGGAAGAAGAAACTGAATTTCCATTTTCAAAAAAAATCAATAAGATCATATGATATTTTCTTCATTAAAGTCCTTAGGAACTGATTTATTATCCTATTGTTGATTTTTATGAAGACAAATCAACAAAATCTTTGAGTAAGCTACCAACATGCATACTGGACTCAGAATGGAGAGATTGTTGATCATCCTCATTTGTTTTCTATGAACACACATATTCCTCCTTCAACTCTTAAATCCCAACCTATGTTGGTAGTTTAAAAATCTATGGTATTTGATTGGACTCAAATTTTGAGCCCCAATCCTTCAAAAAATTTATAAGCTCTTCTTTGTTGGGTTCTTTTGTAGGTTGCCTTTCGATTTTTGATTTTTGATTGCATTTTTCCCAAAATTTATTTGGGAATGTAAGAGGATGGGTGGGCTGGGTCCTAACTTGATTTTTCAATGTTTGTACAAAGGGGAGGGTGTGAAATATTCTTGTGGATGAGAGGGAGTGAAAATAGAAAGCTTGAGAAAGATATAAAATTTGACATTGGGCTAAGATGGTTGATAATTTATGGGCATTCGATACGGATAGGGAAGGTAAGTGGGAACATCCCATTGAAAGGGTTCCTCCACCTTATACACATTAGCCTCTAATGCCTTGCAAATATGTAATCTCCTCCTTGAACTCTTGTAACATCTTCTCCATCTTATGAATTTATCCTTCATAATCATTGTTAGACATGGAATTGTTTCCATAATCTGCATATTCCTGTTCTTGAACAACACAATGATTACAAGGATAACTATATTGATTAGAAAGTTTTAAATCATGGGCATATTCATTGTGATAAGGATTATAATGCTAATATGTAGGAGGATATTAGGAAAAAGAAGGTGAAAGGGAGTAATAACGCTCTCATGGGGGGAATTCTAATGAGGAGTTGAACTCATGATTGTATAACCTCATAAAAATATGAAAAGATGGAGGTAATAGTTTTTGCTTAATGTTGAGTATTTCCTGTCTAAAATGTTCGTATGATATTTACAAAAACAACATCAACTTCTTTAAAAAATTGTATGTCCCACCGGCATGCCAAAAATGGCTATCTATCCGAAAATGACCCCGAGTTGAAGAAGTGCAAGTAATCCTTCTCTTCATCTAATACAATGAGATCTTCTTAGAGTGTGGGTGACTCAAGTTGAGAAGAACCTCCAAAGAGGGTTGGTTTCTGGATCAATCACCTAAACCAGTCTCTTTCTAGGGATAAGGGAGAGGAATAACATAAAATTACAAAAAATCACATAAAATTAGGTGATACACTAATGTTTTGGATACTTATGACTATAGAAGACACACTATATGACCCTTCAAGACCTACAAAAATCACTTCATTTGCTATTTGATTGACTTTCAAACAAGAATCTCACAAAAGGAATTCACAAGCTATTGATATATCATGGGAGAGAAGATCGAGGTCTTTTTTGGTGTGATTCATTTTCCACATCATTAGGTGAGTCATCTCACTTAGGGGAGGTTGTAGGTATGTATGTCATTTAGGCATCATTATCATATTCCCTTATGCATTAGTGCATCATATATGTCATTGGGAGTTACTTCCCATTCTTGAAATGTAACTCCCCTATCTACTTGAGTTGTTATGATTACAACACCGGGGATACTTAGCTACCTCTATATATACACCCTTTCAGATCTATGAGATTAGTGAAAGCTTTTGGATCGTAACGAGGTTCTACCCCTTTATCAAATATTGAATGCACTTTCGGTTGATGCTCACTCTTCTTGAGATCTCGTCACACTGCCATTTGCACCTCCGTCAATGTTCATGATATCCCTTGTGCTCCACATTTTCATGCACGATCTCATGGTATCAAAGTGCACGTCATTAGGATCCATGAAAATCTTTGGTGTTTTTGTTTTTTTCCAGCTCTTCATTCGTGATAAGTAGGTCTATTTTACAACATCGTAATGGATATTCTGGTTGTGCTCTTCTTCCATAGATTCAAGCTTCAAATCCTATTTGTGGGTGTGTGCATGTTTTCGAATGCTCATGTTGTGGGTTTACCATCTAGGCCTTTACATACATGTTTGGAGATGTTTTCCATAGGTTTTAGTCCTTGCAGTGCTGGTTTAGGTGTTGATGTTGTTGTTTTAAAGGTTTTTTTGAAGGTTGTTGGAGTTTACCAGGCATAACCATTGGTCGTTCAAACATGTACCCACATCTTGGATCTGGAAGAGCCGAGTTGTTTAATACCACAGTGAAATCATCCCCAAGTTGTGGGACCTTGTGTACTTTGGATGGATCTTCGAAGAAGGTCGGTTCCTCTACCTACCTCTAACGCTAGTATTACTCCTAATGCTGAATGCAAATCCTAGACTAAACATGCCAAGGGACCAGGCATAGAAGGATGTACAGAAAGGGGAAATCCTAAGCTAGGGAAGGCGATAGCGCCATGGAAAGGGTTGATCTCTCTCCATGAGTGGCGATGGAAACAAAGTGGGTGTGGGAGAAGAGGGAGTACCGCATGTCCCATAGATCAACATGCGGGCTTGGCCTTCCAGCACATGCAACACATGAACATGGGGACTGCAAGCACGGGAGTATGCACAACATGCCAAAAATGCAAACAGAGAGGTGAGATGGAATGAAAATGAGAAAGGAAAGATAAGAGTTCCACAACATATGATTTCATTGCTTAAGGGATGAGGAATCATTTACATTTACGGTAGGAGGCGAGAATACATTGTAGAGACCATGCCAAGGTCTAAGACTCGTGGGAAGTTGGCCACCATTTTGGCATGGTGTCGTTACAACAAGGAGGGATCCTTTTTACAAAGAATAACTCGTTATTTATAGAAGAAGAAGGAGAGAAGAGAAGGAGAAAGAGAGGGAAACTCAGATTCAAATCTTTAACCACCAATAGCTAGTGATAAATGCCTATAAATCCACCTGCAAGGCTATTAGATGTGCTTCCCCATGTTTTTTTGGTGTGTAGAAGAAGGAAGGAGGCAAGATATGATGAAATATGGTGGTTGAGGTTGATTGGATGTGTGCATTGATGAGCTGAGAGATGTTTCCCTGTTTTCTACCTACCAAATCCCGCCTAAATTTGAATTTGAATAGTCCAACATGTAGCTGATGTCATTAGCTTTCAAATGAGACTAGGCACATAGTAATATGAGAACTATAGTAGAAGTTATGGTTTTCAAGAGTCTACATGAGTCACTCGACACATAATGACACATGTCGCGTGATTGATTGATGAAGGATTCAACCAACTTGTTCATTTGTTTTGTATTTTCTACCATGTGTCATGCACCGGTTGGTTGTCAGGATTCGGTGCCTTGTTTCCATGCTTTGATAGGTTATATACATCACACTCAAGTCTCGACAAATAACATAGCATAATGATTGGCACGAGGAAGAAGGTGCAAGAAACAGAAGTGAGAGGCGCAAAGGTGCGCGTGAGAAGGACAAGTACATGAACATAACGTGCATAGCAGAAAGAAGGAGTACTTACAAAAAGGCAAGTATGTAAGCAAGGCATGAAAATTAAATTGAGAAAGGGTGCATGGCGGCATAGAGAAGGGGAGCGTGACATAGTTTAGTGTATGTAAGCATGCAATTGGAATGCTAGGGACTTAGCCATTTTGGAAGGCAAGACGGCAGAGGTGCGCCCAAGTAGTGCGCGATAGGATAGGAAAGAAGGTGGGTGCGTAGGAGGAGGCACAAAGGAAAATGGAAAATGAGATAGCAAAATGCAGAGAGAAGGGAAAAAAATTAAGAAGGAAGGAAGGCACACAGAAGAAGTGTAGCCAAGTAAATTTTGCTAAGGGAACAAACTTGATCGCGCACAACCTGAAATGTGAAACATCATAGTCAGAATGAAAATATAAGTTATCCAAATAACTAGGAGACTTATTTAGATAACAATAACTCAGCCCTATCTCGCGAGATGGAACCACGCTGGCCCCCAGTTCACCCATTCACCTCTCCACTCAATTGTGTGTCATTTCTAGCTCACCATTGTTCTATACCTATGTTTTTGGTGCATTACTTTGGTTTGTTTTATCAATCTTCAACCGCTCGAATCTAGATCCTCCATTGGTTTGTTGTCTTTGTGCCCACTTTGGATTCTAGCTCAACTCCATTGATTGATCACCCTTATCTCTACACTATGACCTCGAATCCTCCACCCGTGCATCCATATTCCATTGTATTGGTTTGGTTTATGGCTGCTCATGATCAATCCTTGAGGTGTCTTCTTGCCTCGAGCTGATCCTAGGTCCTTCTTGTTTTTTCCACTCATCATCATTCAACTCCTTCTCTAGTTTATTAGCATTATTATGATCGTTTGGCTCTCATTGGCATTCCCTCACCCATTTTTTGTTCTCCTTGCTCCTCTCCTCAAGCTCTCCACTTGCTCACTTTCCTCTACCTCAACTCGACACGAGTCTTCAACAACCGACACCCTCTTGATCGCATGACTCCTAGGCATGCCTTCGACCTAACCTTGCCCCATGGCCTTCGCTCCCAGCTCGGACCATTCACCCACCTACCTTTGGCCAAAACTCTTCATGGTTACCTTAGAATTCCTACTGGCACTCCTCTCGCTACTAACTCGACATCCGACCCATTCTTACCCTCCACCTGGGAGTTACCATGCATTATGCACATGCCACGTTACCCCGATGACCTAACTCACCCTACCGATCCACTCCACTTAGCCACTCATAGGCTCCCCACAACTCGTTGAGTCACTCAATAAACAACTTCCCAGAGCTAGCTCGACTTGCCCCATCGAGTCAGCTCTTAAGCTCGTTGAGCCACCCCTATCCCAACTCACCCAGTTTGTTGAGATGTCTCCAAGTTGACTACCCTTCATCCACCCTTAGAGCCTCTAGATCCCCCTTCAATCCCTATTTTTATTTTTTCCACCTTTTTTCCACCCTTGATCATTGTCTAAACATTATAAAGCGGTAAAAACAATAAAATTCAGCATTATATGGGGAGTATTTTTTTTGGCCTTCACATATAGGGTTATTGGGGTTTCCTAGCCACTTTTTATGGCTCGTTGTATTGTAATGATCCTCTTTTATTACAGATAGTGGATTCGTATGCCACATCCTTGCGGTAAGAGAGCCTTTTTTTTCTTCGTGAGACGTCTTTTCTTTGAATTTGAGTAGTGAACCCGTGTGTTGTTTTTTTCCTTTTGTGTTTGATTCTGTGTTCCTCTGCTTCTGACTAGGACTTCATTATGACCTCCACTCTTGCTTGACTCATAGTCTACTATGAGGTGAGTAGTCAACTATCTGACGTATCTTGAACATGCCCTATTGTAGTCACACACTATCTTATAAAGTGCCACAGATAGGGGGTTATCACTGTTCTTCTTGGGTGTTGTGTTGCTTATAGATGCATTATTGGCTAAGTTCAATTTTTTTCTATTCTTGCACTGTTCTTATTTTACACCTTGCACTTGTTGCTTTCGCTTCTACATCATGGAGGATGTTCTTTCCATACTAGAGTGTCACGAGGATCATTTTACTGACCTCTCGCCACTTCTTCTTAGGAGAGTGAACTATTCAACATGGTGTGCTTCCATGGAAAGTTACTTCTCCTACGAGGGTCTTACACACTTTATTTTTGGGCCATTTCATGCACCTATTGATTACAGTCATCTTGAGGACTATCTCGACTTGCGACCATGTTGTTGGTCACTTGATGTTGTCCATCACCATACCTCTTTGCATTCATGTTGTAGACTTAGATCCTCCCCACCGCATCTGGAGCATCTTTCATTTTTTTTTGGAGACCCTTCACATATTGTTGCCACTACAAAGCTCATTTTTACCATAATCATGCTTCCTTTCACTCTTCACGCTCGTGTTTCATTGGAGACCCTTTCATGAGAAAGATGTGACCATTTCCCTTTGTGGTCCCTCACATCTTGATTTCTCGATTGACGACAATTTTCTTACACGTGTTACTTCAATTAAGTGCCACGTTTCTTCGATTGGCCTTGAAGTAGCTCTCCACATTAGTCTTCTCGGGTTGTCTCCTCTTCTTCTTTGTGTGATGGAAATTCCACTGACACAAACTCGATTGATTACTCTTCGATGACAAGGATTTTTCTCCCAATTCTAATGCCAAGAGAACCATTGAGGACTCCTCTCCTCCTTCTCTCCATATTCCAGAGAGTGTTCACACTCCCACATTTTAAAGCAGACATTAATCAGTCTCCCACTTGTTAGAGTATAGTCATATGCGAGCTTAAAGCTTGTGACTCCTACTAGTAGGTGCTTAAATCCATCCCCTTTTCATTTTATTTGTGTGGTGAAGGCAAGAGCATTTTATTTTGTTTAAGTGGTAACTAAAATAAATACTAGAGCATAATATTGAAAAGCTTGTAACTTTTGATCGGTAACTCAGTTTTGAGTTCCATTTTTGAAAAAGTGCTTGTTTTTTTATGCTCTTTCCATTGGAAATATTTATTTTGACAATAACACTATAATTATAAAGTGTCTTATTATAACACGCACTCATTATAAAGTGCCAAAATCTAGGGGGCTCTTGTTGCATTTCTTGGTTCTTGCATTTCTTTTGGTGATTTTTTGAGGATGGCATCTTTATCTACTTCTGCATTAGATCATGTTGATCCATTAACAACACATAATTACCACACATGCAAACCAAGAATGGAAACAATAATTAAGCGGAAAGGATTATGGGCTTTAACTTCTTCTTGAACAACCACCGGTGTTCACTAGAGAATATGAGAAATTTTAGTACTAGTGCAAATTTTATGAGTGTATGGATTTGATAGGAACTTATGTAATCGACGGTCTTTTGTTTCATTTGGTAAAGTGTGACTCTCCGTTCAAACTATGGGAGAAATTGGAGGATTTATTCGATAAGGTGGATCATATGAGAGCCATGTAACTTGAAATTGAAATCACCTCTCTTAATCATGAAGATTTTCTAACAATTATAGACTATCTTACCAAGTTCAAGCATTTGTTGACACAGTTGAAGGGGAGTGGAAGAGATAATAAAGATGAAGAGTGTGTTTACTTGATTCTATCCAAGTTGAGAGGACCATTTCAAATATTTTCTTCTACCTTTTTCTCTAGCATGGATGCCTTAGGTGACACATTCAAAAATTTTGACTTAAAAAAATTTTGTGAAAGACTTACTAGGGAAGAATCCAAATTTTCTCACCTTGAATCTAAACCTAAGGAGTCTTCTAAATCCAAGAATAAGTCTATCCTTTCATTCTCTTTTTATGGGGGTATTGGTCATGAAGAACATAGGTGTTATAAGTGAATGCAAGCCTTAGAGGATGCAATCAAGAAACACAAAATTTCTATCTCCACTCCACCTCCTTCTAATCAGCATGGAAAAGCACTTAATGTTGTTGGGATATTTCAGTCACCACTTGCAGACAATTGGATTATATATTCTGGTGCTTCTCATCACATGATTTTTTCCAAGGAGTCTTTTGTTTCTCTAGGTTTGAGTTCTACTTCCAAAATTGAGGTTGGAGATTCTTCCTTTCTTTCTGTTGAGGGAAAAGGTGATATACAACTTGATGGTGGAAGTATCCAAGATGCACTATATGTTCCTAACATCACTACAAATTTTCTTTTTGTATATCAAATTTTTCATTTTGGTCAAGGAAATGTAACATCCTCATTTTATACTTTAGAACAAGTGAAATTTTTTTTTTTTTTTTTTTTTTAATTGCATCCTGGTTCTAAATACATAATTTAGAACTCACAATTCAAATAACCATTTATATAATGCATAACCATATGCATTAACAGAATGACTCGGAGTACCTCCGATCTATTCATTCCATGACTCGGTAATCTACCGATCTATTCATGAGTAATAAGAGTCGGTGTTTTTATTTAACACATTACTCTTGCGGTTCTCTTCCCTAATCTGGGATTCAGAATGCTCTGTCCAAGGAATCTAACTGAATAATTGTTACTATTATTCATCGGCATCTCATCCCTTAGACTAGGTGAATTAGGACAACGCAATCAGCAGCTTGCGATACTTTGGCCAAAGATTTGAAACATACTGTTCATGTCTCGTATTCCTTAACGGCATACTCGTCAATCTGGAATACGTCCTTCACCCCATTCATATGTTATATAGAATGTCTTATACTGACTACTGTCAGTCCTTCCTTGCACAACTGAATCACTCGGAAGCAGATTAACAAGGTGATAATGTTATATGGATGCCCACGAGGATTAGGGATATGATGACATACTGGTTCAACCTTGCAGTTCAACCAGTGTGTCATGATACCCCGAATCTCCTAGGCAGCCTTATAACATGACCACGTTCTTAATCGGTCCCAGGGTAACTCGTGCGAAATCAAGTGTAAATCTTAGCGATCAATGCAAAGGGTGTCGCCATAAGTCATCTGCATTGTTGTAACTTCGAGAAGATCCTAATCTTCTCGGAGGTACAACTCTGCAGTTGACTTATGTCGTCAACCTTTAAATCCGCCTCGAAAAGATCTACTCAGTAACAAGCGTTACGCACTTGAGTTTAAATTACTTTAAAGACTTTTCCCTAAGGTTTAGCCTTTCCGATCCCTGGATTCTTCGTCTTAAGACGACCCTCCTCTATAAAACCCATTACTTGGTAGAGATATTAAGGTCAAGTTCTTCATCAAGGAGTCATTAGAATACACCTGATTCTAAAGCAACAGAATCGGACAATATCTCATAACCTTTGCTTGAGATTGCCAACTGAACTCCATTTGATTGTATATCAGTTCTCTTAACTGAATTTATATCATACTTTTTGGTATAAAGATATAAATGATTAAGAATCCAATTTAATATTGTCCTGTTATACTTAGGACTAGGGATTAGTAATTTAATCCAGCTTGTTTAGCGTTCTCTTTTAGGCTCATTTTTAACCTATCTTCTAGAAAGACAATTATTTAAATCCAATATTGCTTTTGCTAGAACAAATTAGAACTACTAAACACTCATAAGAATTCAATCTCATTTTCATGCAAGCTTTCATTGTCAATCACAAAAGCATCCATATTATACAATGATAACAATGCCCCTTCGTTACATAAACCGAAGAAGGTCAACTATCAGAAATAGAATACAACACATAAGTTTCAAACACTTATTTCCATTCCTTTCAAAACTATACAATTACATTTTATGCAACAGCATACTTGATACAATGCTAACGGAAAAGAAACATCTTTTCACATATAGTACATCTATAAAATCAAGCTGTAATTCATAACAAATCAAATAAACAATCTGATCAGCCTGTCAGATCTGCATTGCTTTTACCTCTTACGGCAACCATCTGCAAAAATAGTCAACATGAGTCAGTTCAATGAACTGAGCATGATAAGCACTAACTTTTAAAACAATTGCAATCCATCAATTGTTTTCATTAAACACCCTGTTTAAATGAGATCAGATATTCACATAAGTAAACATACTCAGACTATGCCCTTGTAATACAAAATGATTACAAATATGTAACTCTGTCATTGTTACAAAATAGTCTTAATCACTTTCTAATATTTCATCAAATATTAAGAAACAAGGAACGAATGTACACAAACAATCATTGAATCCAAAATCACAACATTGGTCAGATTGTTTCATTCTTCCAAAAAGGGAATAACATAACAATTCGGGATTCCACCAATATGTTACAAAACAATTTCCCACTGTTAGACAAATATCAACAAATATTAAATAAAGGAAGAGAAAGAACCAAACCATTCATACTTCCTTTCACATAAGTTCATTACTGAACCGTCTTCACATATGAAAACATTCAACCAGTATATAAATGAACAAGTTAGACAAGCCGCAAGCAAGATTGCTGTTTTACAACAAACTTCATTGCATCAAGCAATCTGAGGTTTCCTAAAGACTATGCCATGACGTCCACACAGTATTTCCGAAACATGCTCAGTCAAAAACGAACTGAATAAACGGAAAGGAACATAGCATATCTATTCTTGCTCAGTCTAAATCGGACTGATTAAACGGAAAGGAACATTGCATATCTATTCTTACCTTGGCGCATGCAAGTCTAAGGTGTGGTACTCGCGACTCACCCCAACAGGGCCAGAACACGAAATATTCAACCATACTCAAGGAACAGTGACAAAACGACAGTGTCCCGTAAATCAGATTCAATAAGGTTCAAGCAATACAAGATACCTTCCAAAAGTTCATATGAATCCGAACAACAATAAAACAAATAATTGCATACGATTACATCCGAGCCCAACAATGGAGCTTATTTAAACATCAGGCAAGCAAATCCGATTACCGAATTCAAAACAAGAAAACCGGCTGTACCTTGCCCATCTTTTACACAATTTTGCACAGATTGAAGACCTAAATATTCTCCTAAAGAATCTGTACCACAAAATCAATGCAACACAAAAGTAATTCCAGAAAATAAAGAGGTCTTAGTACATGTCATTCCTTCCAACCACTGGTTTATCATTCACCAACTATTTAAACATATTCAACTTGACAAGCTGCCCAAATAGAAATATAAATCATTGAATCGTCTCCTCAGAGTCGTTCAGAATACAACCATTATAAATCTATAAATACACATTACATATTGTTAACGGGTTTACGCCATAATCGCAGTAACAACAACACAAGTATAAGATGGAATTAGTTGATAAATTCTTCTATACCCTCCATGGCAAACATTCAGAATGAAACAAGTGTAAGCAAATCAAATACCCATTTCAAGCAAGGAAATCAACTGAGCCGCTTCGAAACTTTCGAACAGCTTTCACAAAGAAATGCAAATGCATACCCAGGAAGTCTATATCCTTTATTTATTACAAATAAAACGCAAAAGACTGTTTCTCTACCAAAGCTTCCACGAAAATCAAATAACAAAACTCAAGGATGAATCCATATTCTCAACGGTGGGTAGCAATATACGATTCAATCAAGGACTCCTTTGAGTCGTTCAAATAAATTATAGATGTATCAATAATGTATACAGTCAACAAATAATCCCGTTACTACAATAACAAGGAAGAACAACTTCCACTGGGTCGTATAGACTACGGTAATACAACAGTTTACCTGTTCCCAGCAAAAATTAGAAGACAAATGAAACCCAAAAAGTACCATTAGTCACTGTCAACAAAAACCACGACAGAGTTTCCAAAGGAGCAGTAGAACTGATCAAACATACAGTATCTAACAGAATCCTTCCATACAGTTTCCACAACAAGAAACAGCGACCACAAATCAACAACATACAGTGGTCTATAAACAACACAGGTATATCCTATGGGCTCACGCCAAACAGGCCGAGCTTTCATGCTCTTTACACATAAATATCTCACATATTTAAACCAGAAAGAATACACAAAGGAATAGAGCCACAATTCGATTTTAATAAACACCCATCAAGAGGAAAATTGAAAAATCGAACCAGAAGAGATACAGTACCAAAAATCAAACAAGATCTCCATAGAAAATCATCTATTTTCTCAAACCATTTGAACAGAGTTGTTCTAATGAAATCACTTGAAAGACAGCAAGCTATTTAAAGGTTAGGGCCTAACATGCCTGGATTTTTGATCAAATTTCCGAAGCAGACCACAGGAAGAGCTCAAACTTCCTTTTCTTTTTCCACGATAAAGCGACCAACAAAATTTTGCTGTCTCCATCACATATATATCCTCCATGACAGAGAAAAGAGCTATAGCAGTTCATACTTGCCATGCAACTCAAAGAGAACTGGTGCGAAGAACCAGTAAACAAGCAGAGAGAGAGAGAGAAGACCGAAAATCGCGACAAGCCAAACAAACCCCCAAATTTCCGTTTGCATGCCTTCTCGCGAGTTCCGAGCTCGACTTCCGAGAATATTGAATGCCATTAAACCAACTTTCCCGCTTAAACTCATCTTCCACCGACCGCCAGAATTGGCGACAGTCCAATGAAAATTCAAGCCCATTTCCAAACTTAGCGAATTGCCACGTCAGAACAGGTTAGCCGTCGCTTAAGCCTCCGCCATGACCTGTCCCTCATCCTTATCCCAAGCATTAATTGCCATAGAAAACGCCGCCCATGGTTCGCACCCCTCCATAGGCCCCTTCATAATCTCCTCATTAGTTAGGTTAGTATCTTAGGTTAGAATTTAGGGTAATACCCATACTAACCAATTTACACATAGATACTAACTTAGGATATTAACACATAGCCTAGGTCTAGGTTAGATTAACACTAATCTAACCCCTAGGTTAGGTTTTAGTTTTAGGTTACTAACCGTTAATAATTCCAGTTAGGTATAACATTTTATATGCCAAGAAAAGACCTAAAATCATGCATCTCCGAACAGGATTCACTCCTATACAGCCGTTAGGCTACAGGAATATACATGGCAGAATTATTACTTGGTCCACGTCCGAGACCTTCCAGATATACTTCGATATCGGGAACCGATTCATTTACCAAGATCAGCCTGAGTCATACTCCTGACCAGCTTAATCAATGCTTCCATACCTTGCAACCTGTTCAAGGTCTGTGATCTAATTCATCACAAACAAACTTAAAGCATTACTTGGATCAATTCCACTGATCCAAGACTAGATATTATAGATGAATGTCTCTATAATTCATTCCGTGATCAGATTAATATTCAGACACAAAATGGAATAAATAAAAGAGTCTAATCATATTCTGACTCAGTCAAGATCTGAAATCTGCAAGGAAATTACAATACATATCAAGCATGATTTCTAAATCGAGGAACACATCCTTATACCAGAAATCACATATCAACACTTGTATGTCCAGGAGAAAGTAACAACGATTCAGGTGTTACAGAAAATAGTGACTTTTACACCACATGGGGCGAAGTAAGAACTTTGTTGGAGCCTTATTCACTTGATGCTCGGGGTATTGTTGATCATAGTTCTAGACTATATCACTTTAAGGGTTTTGATGACACTTCTTCTATACGGACATGTTGTGAGAAAATTTGTCTTGTGGACAAATTTGTGGATTTCAGAAAGCCAACACTATGGGAATCTAAGTCCATCTACATTTGAATGGTGTAACTACCATTATTTAGCATGTAAAACCAAAGTGGATTTATGGTGGTTTTTCAACCGAGAGATCCACGGGAACACTCAACTATCCCTATGGTGATAAAAGCAACTCCTTGCTATGGCGTAAATCGATTTGAGAAAGGGGAGGGAGTGAGAATGAAGGAGGTGGAAATCAATGTTGTGGGTAGAGTGTCGATGCCCACTCACATCAACTAGAAGTTTCATTACATGTATTAATTAATAGAAGAAAGACAAATTTGTAATTTCGAGCATAAGACAGAATAAAACATCTTTGGTCACAAAGAACCAATCGATTTTTACATCGAGAGGACATAAAATTCCTTCCTTCCTTTTTTATTGATCTCATAGTTGAAACTTGTGCAACAAGTGGGAATAGAAGAAATAATGTAGAGGAGGAGAATATAAGAAGACTAACAATCATTTTTGTCCTCTGTTCACAAAAACACACTTCCAGTTTCCAAATTCGATTGCCCCTTCACAAAGACTTCGAAAACCCATTAAATCATTCGACCCAAAGCCATTACAAACAAATTTGATCATTTCTCCTCTTCCAAATTCCTCTCCGCCATAAAGAAAATGCTTCTAATGAGCCCAAAAGAGCTTCTGCATGTAAAAATGCATTTTATATTTCAATTTTCTAGTTTGCATATGAATTGTTTGATCCTTTTCCCTAATTACTTTGAAATCGGGCCATCCACGTAAGGTGAGAGAACATGAGAGGAGGAGTTGGGGGAAACGTTTTTGCATTTTTTGCATTCCAGAGATGTTTTTTTTATTTTCTCCCACAAAACTCCATAAAAATATAAAATTTAAGTGTCCATCATGTGGAGAATTTCACTAGATTTCCATTGATATGAAAAACGCAAAAATCTGAGCTCTAGATTGAAAGATGTGGCCTCTTGAAGATTTATGGCAAAACTAGTAAAATTAGGGCAAAATTCGGGTCTGCAGGCCAAAATTTGACCTTTTTCCCTCTTTTTTCAAATTGGGAAATTTTTCCCCAAAATCTCCATGCCCCTACCAACCTGATGACACATGGCACTTTCTAGTTCATCCATGGGCTTCAGAATAACATTTTTCCATTTTTGCCTGCAAGGGAAAATTTTCCCAAAGTCCTCCGTCGGCCCGACCTCCACTACTGATGTGGACATGTGGCACCTTCTGATTCGATGCAAAGATGCAATCCAAAATTTCACCTTTGTGCTTTTATGGTTTTGGTAAAAACCAAAAATCCTTCCGACACCCCGATTCCGTCGATGAATGGACACATGGCGCCTTGTGATTAAATGCGGGGACTTAATCAATTTTTCTCCATTCTCCTTTACGGGCTTGTGAGTGAACTTTTTACCTTTGATTTTTTTAGCCAAAAGGCTAAGTGTCAAATTTCTCTCCACGCCTCCACCAACCCGCCAATTTCCTTGGAAAAATTTCCTCCTTACCTCCGCATGGGCCCGCCTAGGGAAAATTTCCCCTCCAAACTCTACTTCGAGCCATAACTTGCAAAATACAAGGAGTTAAGAGGACTTCCTTACCTTTATGGAAAGGGGAAAGAATTCTCTATCTGATGAAGCAATACCTAGAAAATTTTGAGTGCCTAAAATGTGTAAAAATTTGACTGAGGCACAAAAGGAAGCTAGTTAACCCAAAATAAGAGGGAGCTTATTTTGGTTAACAAGTATGATCAAAACATGGAAACTTTGAGATAGGAGA
This sequence comes from Taxus wallichiana var. yunnanensis, assembly GCA_018340775.1. Taxonomy (NCBI): domain Eukaryota; kingdom Viridiplantae; phylum Streptophyta; class Pinopsida; order Cupressales; family Taxaceae; genus Taxus; species Taxus wallichiana. Next base: position 172,399,887 of record CM031240.1, read on the forward strand.
AAGTTGTCTTACTTGAAAACTTGCAATTTTCCCCTTTACACATTTGCAAGACAACGGGACAGATTGGTTTCTCATGCAGATTTAGAGAGTAAGATTTGGCATGAAAGATTTGGACATCTTAATTACAAATATTTGGAGTTGAGCACTCATGATATGGTAGATGGTCTTCCTAGAGTTTCTTGTCTTGAGGGAGTTTACACTGGTTGTGCATTGGGAAACAACACCAAGATCTATTTGCTATGAATTTGTCTAAGAGAGCTTCTTCACCACTTGAGCTTGTGCATAGTGACTCTATGGTTTTTCCAACCCCTCTTTCAATGGAGCTAAGTATGCACTTACTTTTATTGATAATTTCTCGAGGCGTACTTGGGTTTATTTTCTCAAGTACAAAATTTATGTTTTTCACACTTCAAATTATTCAAGGCATTGGTCGAGAAACAAACTTCTAGTTGCATAAAGAACCTTCGTGACCGATAATGGGGGAGTACTTCAACAAAGTGTTTTCTAACATTTTGGAAACTCATGGCATTATTCACCAACATTTTGTTCCTCATACTCCACAATAAAATGGCTTAGCGAGAATCGAAGAATAGAACTTTGATGGAAATGTCTAATCGTATGATGCATTCTAGAGATATACCTCCTATCTATTGGGAAGAAGCAGTTAATTTTGCTAACTACATTCATAATTGCACACCACACAAAGCACTTGAGCATTTGACTCCAAAGGAATCTTGGTCCAACACTAAGCCAGATGTCTCATTTTTTTAAGTCTTTGGGAGACATGCTTGGGCCTTTGTGCCAAAGAAGAAAAGGAAAGCTTTGGATAGTAAGAGTATACCCTTGATCTTTGTTGTGAGGACATGAGAGCTTATCAACTTTTAGATCCTGATACCCATGATGTTCTTTTCAAACACATGTTTAGTTTGATGAACGCTTCACTCCTCATGATTATTCATATTCTTCCACGCCTCCTTCTTCTTCTTCATCTCATCTTGAGGATTCTTTCGTGAGGATATTGAAGAGGAGGTTATAGATTTCGTTGAGGATCATATTTCCATTGATGTTATCACTATGCCTAAGTGGGCTCATACTACAGTTTCCAAGGAAGCACCTTCCAAACAGGATCTTCCACCCACTTGGCATCATCACACACATTATATAGGTTCTGGACTTTTGTGTCAAGTAGTTTTCGAGGATCCACAGTCTTTTCAAAGGCTTATGGGATACGAGAGTGGGATGATGCGATTTCAGTTGAGTATTCTTCTTTGATGAAGAATCATACTTGAATTTGGTATCTCTTCCTAAAGGAAGAAAGATGGTTATGTGTAAGTGGGTATACCGAAAAAATATGTAGCTAATGGGTCCATTAACAAGTATAAGGCTCGTATTGTTGTAAAGGGTTTTCCACAAGTGAAGTTATTGATTACTCTAAGAATTTTGCACCGTTGCCAAGATGGATTCTGTACACCTTGTACTTTCTATTGCTACATCACGGGGTGGCCCGTATAACATATGGACATGAAGAGTGCCTTCTTACATGGAGATTTACAAGAGGAAATATACATGGAGCAACCTGCTGGATTTGTTCAGATTCTTCTCTTGTTTGTAGGATCCGAAGGTCTCTCTACGGTCTCAAACAAGCCCCTTGGGATTGGTATTTGAAGATGGATTCTTTTCTTCTATCTACTGGTTTTGTTCATTTCACTCTGATCATACAATGTATCTTCAACATGTTGGTGAGGATATTGTGATACTTGTCTTGTATGTTGATGATCTATTACTTACTAGAAGCTCTTCTTCCCACATTCAGAGTATTCAGAGGGCTCTTTCTACATAGTTTAACATAACATATCTTGGGATATTGCATTATTTCCTTGGTTTGTAGATTTCTCAGATAGATTCAAGAGATTCATTTAAGTCAGCAAAATTACACCCATGATCTTCTTCGGTGCTTTGATATGGCTGATTGCAAGCCAAGTCCATCTCCTTTTCAGTCTAGGGTTACTCTTACTTCCACATATACCACACCACTTTCGATCCTACATTGTATAGGTAGTTGGTTGGGAGTCTCGTGTACTTGACCCATACTCACCCTGATATTTTATTTGTAGTAGGGCTTGTATCTCAGGTTGCACATTCTCCTCATAGTAGTCACTAACAGGATGCTAAAAGGATTTTGCGCTATTTGCATGGCACTTACCACTTTGGCCTACACTACACTAGGAGTTATACTCAGTTGGTTAGGTATACAGATTCAGATTGGGTGGGTTATATAGATGACATGTGTTCCACTTCGGCTATCTTTTTCCTTGTTTCCTCTCCAGCTTGCTTGGGTGTGCAAAAAGCAATAGGATATTACACTTTCATCTTCAAAGGCATAGTACGGGAAAAGGTTATAGTGAGTCAATGATTCTATGGCTTCAAAAATTATTGACAGAGTTTAGATTCCCATAGGATTCACCGATTGTACTTTGGTGTGACAACCAAAGTGTAATTCACATTTCGCAACCCATTTGAGCACCACCGGCCAAGCATATTGATATACACATCCACTTCATTTGTCAGCACATTCAGGATGGAGTTATTTTCTTGGAGTACATTTTGACTCAACAACAGGTTGCAGACATATTTACAAATCCTTTTTCATCACCTCACTACCTTGATTTGCGTGGAATGCTTGTGGTTTCAGAAGTTTTTCTTGGGGGGTGTTCGTGAGAACATTTTCTTTCTTCTTCTTCTTTCTCTTTCCTTATAATTGGATTCTTTCCTTATTTTAGTTTGACATATCTTCATGGATATATTGTACATGAGTACCTCATCAAGCCTAGTTGTTGGGACTCATACTGTGGACATGCCACTTCTATTTTGGCCCCTAGCTTCACTTGAGGGGGGTGTTATAGTAAGTATTTACCTTAGCTCATGTTCACCTAATTACTTTATTTACATTTATAGTATTTATCCTCACTCACTTATGTGTGTTGATATTTATTTTTATTTATTTAAATATTAGGGGATATTATCTAGTTGTTAGGTATAGTTATTTCCTTGATCTATGGTCCTTGATGTCTAGTTCACTCCTAAATCTATGGTCTTGACTAGTTCTTTCCTTGATTTATGGCTTAATCTACAACCTTGACTGGTTCTTAGATTTTTATTCCTTGCCTATATAAGAAAGGCTCATTCTCATTGTATTTCATTGAGTTCCATAATAATATATGATATTTCTTCTCATTTTTTTGTAAACGTTTATGTAAAGTTATTCTGGCAAATTACTTTCATCTTATTAATCATGGTGTTTGATTAGCATCTGTGTTCTTGGCTTGGTACGATTTGGTTATCGTTCCTTTTACCACTTAGCCTCATAGAGTCATTACACTAGCCTCCTTTCCACTTCTAGTGTGTGAGGCCCTTTCCACTCCTCTTCCTTCATGCATGAATGACTTATACATGTCCGATATCGCTCTATTGTTTATCGAGCCCCCTCGTTGGGATGAGTATTTATCTAACATTGATCGTATTTTCACAGAGTCCACTTGTGATGAAATACAGGTTCCTCATCCTTCTATAGGTTCTTTAGAGGAGTTCATCATCTCTTTTATTGGGATTACCCCTTCTGAGACTCTTATCACTTCCACTTTTTAGGAGATATTCATTGATCCACCCTTGCTTGTGGATCCCTTTTCTATTGTGGGGGTTATTTTGTTTCCATCACATCACTTGGAAATCCTTTCTACATGTGTTCCTATTCTTCACTTTGATATTTTTATACACGTGACATTACCTTCAGTTCCTTGGAGCTAATTTTTCAGACCTATTTCACACTTCTATGGACCATACTCGAGTTCATCGTGCCGCTACCTTTGGTTTCCTTTGCAAAGTGGGTAGATTTCCAACACTCCATTTCTATCCTTCCTAAGGGAAGGCACATAGTTTAGTGTGGGTGGATCTTCTTCAATCTATAGGAAGAGGACCATATTATCAACGATCTTCTTGGAGACCTCTTAGAGTTGTAGAGTTTGGATCCATCAATGGAATCTTCGCATTCTTCTCGTCTCCCTCTTCTTTTCTCTTCTTCTTCTTTTTGAGAAATTTCCATTTTGTATATGGGTACCTTATTAGGCTTGTCAGTGGCCACGACCCATCCTTGGCATTTTTCTTATATTATAGATTGTATTTTTATCTTGTGGTGGATTTTTTCCCACCTTTTTTTTCCTCCATTGCTTGGAACCCCTTGTTGTGCATGGGTACCTCATCAAGATTTTATGTCAAGACTTTTGGTCATCAAACTTACACCTATATCTCAGATATGGAAGAACTAAGTCATTTGAGATCATAATGGAACTGTCTCCAAGTTGTGGGACCTTGCACACTTGAGACAGATCAAAGGATCATGTAGGCTTGCGAGCGTGCAACATTAACACAATGATATTGAATGTGAGGCATGTTACAAGGGAAGCACCATTTTAACTCTTGCACTAAATTGTTTCGAGCTCGAACAAGCACACGACTTGCACCGAGTGCTAGAAGAGAGGGCGTGGGAGGGACAACTTGCAATGGAAGATGTGCATTAGCATGCCATCTATCATTCTTCTGGTTGGGCACATACATTTAGTTTCCATATTGATTCCACCGGATCTGATTTCTTTAGATATGCGTCTAATTAGAACTACCTCTATAGGCTTGAGACTCATTGTTTCTCGATGATATGAATTTATTTGACAAATTTCTAATCGTGGTCTTCGATTATTCATCTTATTTTCACTACACTAGAGAGTAGGATGTTGATGCAACAAGTTGCACGCTTTGCTCGGGAATAGGAATAGGTGCTAGAGAGGTCCTGGGGCACTTGTGAAATTTCTAGGAACAAGGGCATATGAATTCTAGGAGCTATTTTTCCCACCTAAATAAGACTATTTTCTTCCCTTACTACAATATTATAAGTGACTGGTAAAGTCCTACCTCCCATGGATTGAATCATGACTAAGATATCGTTGTTCAAAGACCTTTAGATAATACAGAAAAGCATGTTGGGTTGTAGGTATTACCACAAGAGGGATTTTCTCCCAAGTATTCTGAAATATGATGTTAAAATCATTCATCTGCTTGTTGGGAGCCCTCCTTGTTGTTTTCAGTTGCTCCATCAAAGACAAGTGATCTGATTTATCTTCAAAATAATTGCAAAGAGTTGTTCCAATCTCATCCTAGGTGGCAATAGATCCAAGTCTCAAGCCTCAATACCATTGAAGCACTTTTCCTTTGAAAGAGGCTACAAGTATCCTGACTACTACATCATCATGTGTGATCAAATAGAGTGAACATATGTTTGCTACATCCTGGATATGCTCTTGAGGGGTGACTTGATTCTCACTAAAGTATAGAATACTTTAGAGCCCGCCATTCGACACGTCATGTTGCATGGCCAAAACCAAGGGACTTCCTCTAGTGAAATTAGCAAAGTTCCTTAGTAGAGGGGGTGGTTAATGTGCCATTACTGATTGTATATTCTAAGGAGGAGTTGAATGGGCATGACACTTGAGAGATGGATATGCGCACGGACTTTATGGAATGAATTCTTCTCGAGGATAACTAGAGGTACTCGAAAGAATCTTTAGTTGCTGCACTTCTTCTTGTATGCACTCTTCTCATGAAAGGCACTCGGGGATGCTAAAATGGAGATCTAAAATGTTGGGAGTCAGTAGATGTGTTGAAATGAGACTCCAAAGGCTAGAATACTAATTCCACACACCATAACTTAGCAATATGAAATTTAAGATTTCATTGTTTGTCCCACCGGGTCTTCCAAAACTTTTGGTCATCAAACTTACACGTGTGTCTTGCATATAGAAGAACTGGGTCATTTGAGATCACAATGGAACCGTCTTCAAGTTGTGGGACCTTGCACGCTTGAGACAGATCTCTAGAGAAGGTTGGTTCCTCTATCTATTTCTACCGATAATGCTAATTCTAGTGTTGAAAGGGAAAACTAATGCTACTCGATTCCAAGGGACCATGGATAGGAGGATACCATGAAAGCAAATGACACTAAAAAGGGGATAGTACCATAAAAATAGGGATGAACACTATCTGTTTTGAGTGAAAATGAAAGGAAATGCGTGAAAGAAGGCTAGGAATGTGTAGCATGACTTAAAACGTATTTACCATATCAGTCTCATGGAACAAAACTAAATAAGGAATTACAAGGGATGTAGAATGGCACAACGAGCACACAATGCAAAAGAAAAGGCAAGGAGAAGGAATGCAAACATGTTAGGATATGAAATAGTCACAAAACAATGCTTTTATTACTTCTAGAAATGCACAGAGTTGTTACAATGGTGAAAGAGGTCGATATCCACATGCAAGAACTAGATCTAGAGGTCTACAACTCAAAATACATAAAATATGAAGTCCTTAGCAAAAATGCATAAGGATTCAAAGTATCCAACATTAAAAATGATCCCAACTCTTACATTTATAGATGAATCCATGGAAGAAGAAGAGGAGGAGGGAAAACCTAAATTTTAAATACAACCACCAACAAGAAACATTCAATGCCTAAAAATCCACCTAATAATCAGAAATGCTCTTCCCAGTGTCCTGTTTGCATGTTGAAGAATGAAGGAGGGAGAATTGGATCAAATCAGGTGGTTGAAGCAATTAGATCTATTCATTAATGCTTAGAAATATGTTTTCCCATTTCTCACCTACCAGGTCCACCAAGAATTCAAATTTTAATGTTTAGCATTATATCCTACACCCGTAGTTTTCTAACAATTCCAGGAGTGTGCCGATCGGAGCTTTGTAGAAAGAGATATGGTTTTGAAGTTTTTAAGAGTCATCGGTGCACATAAAACACGTTGCATGTGTAGATTGGTGAAAGGATGACCAACTGTGTAAATGTTCCTGTTGTTTCTACCACATGTCACTCACGATTCATTGCAAGGATTTGGCACCTGTTGGCATGCTTTGACTAGTCACATGTGGCACACGTAAGCATGTCGAATGATATGGTATAGAAAGGTGCAAAGGAGGGCGTAAAGATATACGCACGGAAGAATGAAGCACGGGAGGAAGATAGAAGGAAGGCGCGTGTAAACTATTGAGCGAGATAACTATTGAGTGAAGAAATGTTGAGCAAAGAACACATAGTCAAGGTAGCACTATTACAAGATGATGTGTGGGGCATGTGAGAGGGCCAGGGACTTAGCTAATTGAATCAAGTGCAAGGTGCGCATACAAGACAAAACAACCGCTGGGAGGAAGGAGAATGTGTAGAAGATGCGCACAAGGGGAAGATGGAACAAAGAGGAAAAGGAAAATAAGGGAAGGAGGGGAAGTGTGCAAGTGCATGTGAGGAAAAGAAGGTAATGTTCCAAGGGAAATCGAGCACACATAATCTTGCAATCAAGAGCTCAAAGCCAGAATATGTATACAATTTGTTTAAATAACTAGGAGAGTTATTTGGATAACAGGGCCCATTTCTCTTTTCGACTTGTCACCTCACCCTAAGTTACGATGAAGGGGGGGTGTTGGTGTGAGTCATTTTCCACATCATCAAGTGATTCATATCACTTAGGTGATGTTGTGGGTCTACCGGTCATTTAGGGGTCATTATGATATTCCCTTATGCATCAAGACATCATTGCATCATATGTGTCAGCAGGAATCACCTCCCATTCCAAGAATGCAACTCCCCCTCTCCACTCAAGTTGTCATTATTGCAGAAATGAGGTTATTCAAGCACCCTCTATATGTACAACCCTTCATATCTATGAGATTAGTAATAGTTTGTGGATCAGAACGAGATTTTTCCCTTTTTCAAATATTTAAATGCACTTTCGGTTGATGTTCACTCTCCTTGAGATATCATCATGCTTCCATTTGCACCGTCGTCGATGTTCATGATATCCCTCGTGATCCTTGTGCTCTGTGTTTTCATGCACTCTTTCGTATTTTCCACTTCCAAACTAATCAACAAACTAACATGCACTTGAAATATCATTTGAAAGCTTCAAAACAACTTAATGGAGGTGATAAGATTCATAAACATGCAAAGGAAAAAATATATTCACTTAATAACATCAATGAACCTATATAACACACTTCAATTCAGCTTGCAAATGGAGGAATTTAGTCTTTTATTGCATCAAATAGGTGTTGGAGTACAAAATTTGGCATAGCCTTGGCATGAAAAAATCACAAGCCTCCTTCCAATGCTAAAAATCATGGGTACATATAGAAAAATAAGGAAAAGGTAAGAAGAAGAGAAGTGGAGTTGGAACTTCTCAACACTTCAGTTTGCTTTATATATCTCTAGTTCACTCCAATTCACTCCTAGGACTCAAGAGTGACAAATCCAATTCTATCTCACATTTGCATAATTTGACCCTTTGTAATTAAATTACAATTATTTAATAATAATCACAAAATTATTATTAAACACATGGTTTACAAGTTTGCATGACATTAAATCCTTTATTGATCTTAGTCAACCTCCCTTTTTGCAAAATTTAAGGAAATCATTTGGTCACTTAGCAATAAATAAGAAAAATTGTCTACTTTTTGTCCCTTTGGCACAAACATGAGCTAATCATTTGATTTTAACCTTGGGCTAAACATTATTCTCACCATGTTACCCTATTCACAATAATCAAAATTATTAAGGAAGTCCAACCTACGTGGGCATTTGGAAAATTTTATTAAAAAGACTATGTGACCATAACCATGGTTAAAGCTGGCCATGGTTAAGGCCACTTAGTTGTCCTCCATTCTTGCTAAGAACATTTTTGATATGGAAAATTAGGTGTCTCCATAACGTTCGCGAGGCTACGCCCTCTACATTGAATTGTGCAGCTCCCATTATTGGATGAAAACTAATCTATTCCTACCTAAATGTTGAGGGTTGGCCAAATGGGCTAGAGATCACACAAAAACACTCACCTGAACCTGTGGAAAATTTCTTGTATGGGGTACAAGGTAGGAAATTATAGCGATGAGGGATGAAGGAGAGAAATTAGAAAAGGAAGGTTATTGTTGTGAGTAGGAAAATTATAGAGCTCACACCCAATAACTGGAGTAGTTTAACATTAAATATAGAGGAAAACAACAATGAAGCTATCTAGTGAGAAGAAAAAACCTGCAGACGAGTTCTTTGATTCATTTATCAAAGATACAAAGCTCTTTCTAGATCACTATGCTTTCAAAGTGCATAAGAGAGAAATAGAAGAAACATAGGAAAAGGAGAATGGAAGAAATGTAGCTTTTATTTCATGTGCACCGATGATACAAAGTCCAACAACAACAATTCAAAATTGTTACAACATTTTCAAAATATAACATTTTTAGGATATCTTGGAATGGAGAATCCATCCTAATTTATAGAAATGTGAATTGACCTCTCATTTCCCGACATGACTCTTCATGTTCCTATTCCACTTATGACCTTTCATTTTCCATTAGAAAAGAAAAATTAAGTATTTCTATTATAATTTTGAGAAAATACTTTTACAATTTAAAAATATGTCACTTAAGTGAATAGGACAAAATACAATGATTATGCTTAATGAAGAATTAGAAGAGGGAGAAGTTGACATTTCTGATGAAGAATCTTTCTTGATGAAGAAATTTTTGATTCATGTTTCCCATTCTTGTTCCTTAAATTCTTTGTTGAATTCACTTATTGTATCCCAACACCTTGATCCATGTTCTAGGAACATCACTGATCTTCTTGGATTGACCTAGCCATACTTCATGATCCATTGCAATTGGAGTAATGCAACCCTTAATATTGGGCATGAACTCTAAATTGTTTTCATTAAAGGAAAGAGATTCACTTTCCTCCTTCTTAACCAACTCTTGGAATGAAATTATGATCTCTTATGATGATGAGTCCTCAGTGAGCAAAGGGAACTCAAGTCTCTAAACACAATGGTAGACATCATTCAATATATCAAAAGCATGTTTCCCGCGAGATTCCAATTCATATATGGAATTCTTGAGAATTGTATATCTCGCATCCATGATGTGGATCCAAACTTGAGACAAGTTATCGATAGTTGATGCAAACACTTTTTTTTCTCATGAGAGTGTGAGAATCGAAGGAACTCATCTTAGACACCAGTGGGAACACCTCATCCAAATGGTTGACCTCTTTTACAAACTCTTCATTTTCTTTCTTCACTTCAGACAATGTTACAAGAGCATACTTTATGAGAGAAGTGATATATGGAGACAATGTCTTTCCTTTCTAAATGATTTTATCGATCCATTTCTCATTGGCCTTCCCATGTATAATGTATCCTTGTGCTTTCTTGAATTACTCAGGGTCAAGACTATTGATCAGTGGAATATCTTTGACCAGATGAGAATATTTTGATTCAGGTCTTGATAAGGGTTAAATGTAAGAACTGAGAGATTTTACTTGTTCCTCAAATTACACAATGGTTTCATTTTATTATTCATTATAAGCAAGGAGGCGAGATGTAGATTATTTGAATAGATGAGACTCACCTTCATGTGAAGCTTGACCCAATGAGATGTGGGTCAACTCATAATCTGATAGAGTCTTTTCCTCAATAGGATTTTCAATCTTAGGTCGGGAAAATTCAACCTATTGATTACTTGAGATGTCATTGAAGTAGAGGGATGTTGTCTAAGATTTCTTTCTTTGGTTGGGATTACATGCCTATGAGATTTCTTTGAGACCAGCACGATAAAAAGATGTGTTTTCCTTGGCTTACTCTCAATCATTTCTTGAATCCATGGAAAATTCTCTTCAGGAGTTGACATGATGCATGTCATTAGATAACTTTCAAGAGCTTGTTGTGGAACCAACTCTTGATTACCATGAGGAGGATTTACCATCAGGAGAGATATATCTAGAAATGTGGATGATATGTAATGAATCAATATTTCGCAATGCACATAATCACCGATTTTACAATTGTTGTACCTTGTAATGTTCTACTTTGCTCACATACACCACTGTGACCAAAGTGATGCATCGGGATCCCCGTAAAGGATGGATTTCCTTGTTTGAGCTATGAAACTATCATAAAACTCTATGAAGATGTTGAAAAGTAGAGAGATGAGTGAAGATAGAGCCAAAATCAACTTTCTCGCACTTTCGAATGAGGACTTTCTATTTTTAGAAAAATACCCTTTTTTATTTCGACCCCCTCGTTTGTTGCCTTGGTTGCTTTCTAAGAACACCGCTTTGAGAAAATATGCCCTTCTTGAGAGTTTTATATTTATAGTAAGTGCTCGTATAGAGACTTAATATTTTTGAAAGTTCCCTTTCACACCTCATATTACAATGAAACAAAATTCATCGAGATAGGTTTCTTCTTTGGATCTCACGTACAAAATTTAAGCTCAATCCAAACAATGGAATGGTCAAAAATAAAAATGAAAACCGGGGAAAAAACTTGGGGTTTTTTTTTCCATTAGCAATCTGGGGCATGCATGTATTTTTAATCACATGTGTCTTAAATGTTCCTTGAAAAGAAGAAGTTTGTAGAAAACCTCACTTCAATCCGTTCACCGGTTTGTGAGATATTAATTTTTCACTTTTCCGGTATGAAATCACTCAAGAAAAACATGAAATTAAATCCTTGAAAAAATGAAAAAATTATGAATCTTTCTCTACGCAATCATGAAAACATGGAGGGAGGAATGGAGGAATAAAAATGGAGGAAGAAATTTGGAAAAAAATTCAACAAATGCGTTTCTAGGGGTTTTTCGAGAAAATTGAGAAAGATCTTCAAAAACATTATTTCTTTTGTTATTTTGATTTATGGGTGGGAAGATTTTTTCCCCCTTGTCCCATTGGAAAATTTATGAAAGGGTCACAAAAATTCACCCTAGTCCTATGAAGACAAGTTCCATATATGCATTTATAAAGGGTGAGGGAGAGGAGCTTATTTTTAGCACCCGAGGGCTGAGTTCGTGTCGTGTGAGGAACCATGTGGAAGTAAGGGGGGAGGGTGAATTTATTGTCAAAATTTTACCCTTACAAAAGGGATGAAAGGGACAAAAAAATTCACCTCAGCCTCATGGTGACAAGTGGAGGGCATGTGTTACACAGGGTGAGGGATAGAAAACTTATGAAAACTACTTACGGAGACTTCCCAAGGTCATGTGGTGGGTCCAAGAGCTCAAATGGAGGTGGGGAAAATTTTTATGTCCCCTTTATCACCTTGGAAAAGGGAAAATAGGGACAAAAAATTGCACCTCATCATCATCTTAACACGTGGCACTGAAAAAAATTCTAACTACGAGAGCGTAACTTGAGAGAGAGCTTGAAAATGAAGTTACCAAAAATCCTCAAGGTATTTTTAGATTAAACCATATATAATTTTGACTCCCAATATCCTTTTTAAGATAATGGAATGGGTCTTAAGTTATTATTCAGCCTTAAACCCCCTCAAAATGGTCTTATTTCTTGGGAACACATGGTGAGCATGTCAAAAATGAGTCATGCGGAAAGAATCGTATGGGTCTTGTGAGAAATATAAAAATATCATCATGTAAAGAATTGAATTAGATTTCCATTGGTATTATTTTTTTCTAAAAATATTTATAGAGCTTTTAGAATCATCTTTTCAATATCGCGTGCTTTTGTTATAGTGTAAGCTCCTTCACCTTCAAAAAGTCAAGTTTTTGCTTGAATTTCTTCCTAGACCAAAAATCTTCCCTAAATCTTACTAAATCACTTACGATATGATATTATCTCATTTATACATTTTCATAATGAATATATCCATTTAAATCTTCTCTAAAAGATGTAGATCCACCTTAGAAAGGCTAAAAATAGCCATTTCTAAGTGTATTGAAAAATCTACCTCAAGAGACACTGTCTCAGAAGAATCTCATGAGCTTGTTTCAATATTTCCAACACATGGGAAATATCATTAAACCAAATGAGAGAAATAAAATTATTGGAATAGGCATGACACAAGGGATGAAATGATCTAGAAGAGTGGCGAGAAGGTTGACAATCCAAAATTTTGACATTGGGGTCCATTGTCATGCTTGAAAATTTAAAATTTTAATGTTTCACATTTGCATGAAAATATCTCCTAAGATTAGGGTTGAAACCCTAAAGTCCATTTCATTTTGCACTTGTCTTTTTGGTGTGGAGGATCTACTTACAAAAATCCTTTCATTTTTTAGTAGCCTCCATGGTTGAAGATCTCAAGCTCTGGTTTTGTTGGGTCGCCATGATAGTCCTTTTTTGAAACTCTGCATTTTTTTTTCTTTTGTTGGCCACCATTTCTCATCTTTTTGATTTGTGCATCGTTTTATTTTGTAGTTCTACATTTTTCATGTGTAGCCACCATGGTTTTTTATTTTTATCTCTATTTGAAATTCCATTTTGGAGCATTTTATCCTGTTCGGCCATGTTATCTCTCTACTCAACCATGGATTTGGTGCTTTTAGCTTGGCCGTCATTTCCTTAGAGGCTTCAACTGTAGTATGTCCTTTTCTCTACCACAATGATGATGGAAGAACAACAGACCGAGAGGGGGTGAATCAGTCCTTATAAAAAATTCAAATCAGATTTCAGGATGCTTTAAAAAAACATAATCACTTAACCATCCATTAATGTGTGCACACAATCAAATACCATAAATGTTATAAACCATGAGCAAGAGAGACAACAAAAAACACAAGATATAAGTGGGAAACCCTAGAGGGGAAGAAAAACCAATGAAAACTTGTATGATATTACACACAAAAATACTCAAGAGAATATTACACATCACAAGATATTTCTTTAGTGTGGCACCAACCCCACAAGGAGTACCAACCCCTAAACCATTTTTGATATGACTCACAACAAGAGACTCCTCTGAATATGACTTGCCATAAGAGATTTGTAGAAGAATGACCACTGAAAATATTCGATACCATAGTTGATATTGATCCAAATATTCAGCTCCAAACTCTTCCAAACCCTTGCTCAAACCCTAGGTCTTCAACTTGCACAATCTAGCTCTTTCTTCACTTCTCAAAGCTTCAAAATATTGCACACATGATTTCTGATATTCCTCAACCTATCACACCCTTGATCTGATCTCAAATCATGCTTCAACACCTGTAAAAATCACCCACCTAGTTTGCACATTTTGCAAACACCTCGCACACCCTCAACTAGTTAAAAAAGCACCAAAAACATGATTTTTATAAAATTCTCCACCTTTCAAACATAGGAACAACCTTTTCCATCCATTTGGTTTGACCCATGCATCAAGGAAAAATTTTAAATTGTAAATATAATAATCAAAATTGACCCAATTGTGTTGGCCTAGCCAAAAAAATCATTACATGTGCCAAAAAGGCTCAAAAATCCATATGCACATGCTTAAAAATCCCTAACATTAGTACCATACTTTGTCATGACCCAAAACCTTTTACATATGAAGTGAATATAATAAAACATTCATACATGGTCGTAATTAATATCAACCAATAAAACTATTTCATTTACTAGGCCCGAGTTTCTCTTACAAATCTCAAAACAGTTGTTTTGCACCCTTCAAAGACCACAGGAAACTTACTTTGATCACCGTAGTACTTATAATAAACCAAAACATGTTATGTGACCACTCCAAAGAAATGGCAAAACATGTAAAACACTTCTAAGAAATTTAGAATTAATAAATAATTTTGACATACATTCAAGACATCCAAATGGATTCATTGGATGCCCAATTCATCCATCTTCACATTCAGGTGATAGGAAATATCGCCCAATCCATATCATGCCTCAAATAGCATCAAACGTGCACCAAAATAGATGTTGTTGTTGTCAAAATTTCACCCCCCCAAGGTAAATTTCGATAACATGCATCAGAGTTTTGCAGTTCCAAGCATGTAGATTGATCCAGGAAAAATCATAAAAAATGACTAAGTCCTAGTCCTAGGGGCAGTCGGGACATTTGGGACATCTAGGCGCGGATCGGCCGAAAAGCCTCCAAGCGGCCCGTGAAGCAAAGGGACATCTAGGATAGAAGTATGCGACGGGCGCGAGAAGCCGATCCGGCCGAAAGAGGAAAATTGAGAAACGACTAAGCTGGAGCGAGACATTTCGGGACAAGAGTACGCTGGAAACGCGAATCGCCGGATCGGATCGGCGAAATGAGAACAAGCGATCCGGAAGCAATTGGGACATTTGGGCCGTGATGACGCGAACCAGCTTGGTTCGTTCGCGAAATAGAAGAAAGTTCATATTGGGACATCCGGGATGAAGGGACGCGCGGGACGCGGATCACCGAAGGAGCCGAAAGCCAATCAAACAACGCCACGTCATCGGCCAAATGAGGGACGAGGAAGCCCATTTCGGGCGGATCGGAAGTTTTTGGCCCGGGCAGTTTGGGACATCGGGACATAAAGACGCGAAGGGCGCGAAGGAGCTGAAAGGGCCGAGAACCAACCAGATCATGACACGTGTCGCAGGGGAAAGTCCAAAAGTCAAAGGGCGAGGTCTCAAGCACTGACCCGAACCAATGGGATAGTGCCACGTGTCCAAGCTAGGGCCCACAAGGAAAAAATCATGCCGGAAGGGTTGGAAAACCCGACAAAGGAAGAAATGTGTCGGAGGGGTTGGAAAGCCCGACACAAAGGAAATCAGGTCTTGGAGTCGGGGAAACAAGTCGGAAAAGCATGGGAGGAAAACATGTCGAGCCACCTCCCATACCCGATGCAAATGCAAGTCACACTTCCGAACCCGAAACAAAGGAAAACTTGGCAATACCGGCGGAAGCGGGTGTCGGGAAAACACAAGCATCAAACACATGTCGAGGCATTCCCCAAACCCGATGCAAATGTAGAGGAGAGAGAATTACGTATCCAATCAGAGCCTGCCACGTGTCGTCCAGGTGGCGAAGCGCGGGAAAAGATTTCAAAATCCGTTTTGGTCTATTCTGTGCCCTAAATCTTCAGATCAACATATCTTTTGATCCAGAGCTCGGATTTGCACGTTCTTTATATCAACGGAAAGCTGTTGAAATTCTCTACATGATTCTAGGATCAATCTCGAATTTTGGTGTAGTCTGGAGAGAGAAAATTGAGAAACAGCTCTGACGCGTGATAATGGCCAGAAGCGATGTTTCAACAACCAGTTTTAATGCACATGGGTCGCATTCTTCTTCAGCATGGCCAAAAGTGATGTCTCAACCAACGATTTTAATGAAGAATATGTTTTGGTCAATGGTTGGGCTGCTTACACGTTTTCCTATGTTTTCTGTCTCCTGGGCTCGACCCATGCATTGTATAAAGCCAGATTTGGCTCATTTTAAAAAAGATATAACAAGTTGTTCATCTTTTCTGCTCTGCCCTCCCTTCTTTTCTTCTCTAGGGTTAAAAATGGAGTTCGAACCTCCTCCCTTGCTCTGTAATGGTGTTTTTTTCCTTTTACTATTGAAATGATGTTTGTGCAAATTTACGGAGCAACAAAGCGTGTTTTGTGATGCATCTGTCCATCCTTGCTCGTTTTTGCTTGTTTCTCTTCTTGCCTCTCTTCATTGCGCAGAGTATTTGTGCATGTTTGAATGTTCATTTGCAGGTTTGGAGCTGTGTTCATGGAGTTTTGGGACATTTTACTGTGTGAAATCTATCCTTGGGCCTATGATGCATCTGTCCATCCTTCCCATTGCTCACCTCTCTTTGTCCCATGGCGGTTTTGATAGATCCTCAACATTCTCCTTCTTCTACGGTGTATCACCGTTTTAGTGTAGGCTTTTGTTCTTTTCCTTTCTCTCTCTCTCTCTCTGTCTCCTTGGCATGGTTAGATTAGGATTAGATTAGCTTGCCTGCTTTGGAATAGCTTGTGGCGAGATAGTTTAGGAGCAGGAACCGACCTTCTCTCGGAGATTCCTCTCTCGGTTTCACAAGTCCCATGCTTGGAGAGAGGTTTGATGTTGTGCAATCACCTTTGGATGCGAGTGATCAACCTAGAAGCCGATCTACATCTAGGGGGTGCTTTGTGATTCTACATCAACATTTTGGCATGCAGTGGGACCTTAGAGGTCTTCCACTTCATCTTTACAGTTGGTGTGTTTCGTGAAGATTTCAGCCTTTGGAGGCACTTGCAAACACATCTGGCGACTCCATCTGGTCAACAACCCATCTCTGAAGTTGCAGACCTTCCCTTCCATTCATTTTCATTCATTCTCCATCCATTCTTCCTTCCATCTCTTCCATCTTCTTTCATTCTATGAAGTTGTGCAATCATGACTTCATTTCCATCATGGAATTCACATCAACAACAGCAGTATATCACACCTCCAACATGTTTTACAAATCCTCCAAATCAGCATTTTGAGTAGATTCAAGATCAGTATGCATACCCATATGAGCAGCTATGCCAAAGTCAGTTTGGCTATAGAGCTTTCCAAGAGCAAGGGTGTGCATACAACGAGGACCATCGGATGCAAGATGCTGGTCTCTGCTAGAAAAAATCCAAAAATGGAGGAGGGATGGTGCGATCGAGGGCTCAGCGTAGATGAAAGCTTTTGGAATCGGTTGTGGAGCACCCTTGTCCATGGGTGGGACCTTTTCAAGGCATTACTGACCCTCGGGAGAAGCTGGACTTCATGATGACAACGCTGCCATTGCTTGCACGGTGGATTGAAGGAATAGAGGTGTATGAGAGGAGTATTCAGCAACCTTGTCAACGGGTAAGCACACCATCTCATACTCTTTCTTTTCCCCCTCTCAATCTATATCATTTCAGCAAGTGTCGAATTTTAAACTCTCCATCTGCTATCCCAAATGTTGATCCCATGTCTCCACCTCTCAGTCTTCCACCACACCTCAATTCTTCTTTCCTTTTTTTCCTTAAACAGTAATCCCCTCCACAAGAGCTAACATAAATACCTTCCAATCCAAAGAAACAAGAGGTTCCTTGCCTCCACCACCACAAAAATTGTAAAATTAGTTGAGTTTCAACCCATCCCTCCTCTTGCATTCCCAATTCCATGTGGGGAAGAAGAAATTGCAAAATTCAGTCATCGAGGATAGCAAGAGGAAGAGCCAAGAAAAGAAGAAATGATTAAGAGCTTAGTAAGTTTGGCTCTTAAATTTGGAATTGAGAAGATCCCTTTGCTGGTAAAGCCTACAGAAGAGGCTAAGGTTGGAGAACAAATGGTGGTCAGGACTAATGCATTTGCGAGAAGAAGATCTTGCAGTCCCAACTTGTCCTCTAGAGCAGCAGATTGAAGAGTTTGACTTGACAAACTTCATGCTGGAGGAAGAGTTATATCAAGAGCAAGATTGCCTTCGAGTAGTAGAGGAAGGAGAAGCTGCTCCAAATCCAAAAGAAGAGGAGCACAATCTAGCTGTGGAGGAGAAAAGTGCAGATCCAAGAGCTCTGAGCACAAAGCAGGCTACAGGAGAACCTTCAGTTCTTCTTTCTACTTCATCTCTCTCTAGCTCCAATGTCGAAGAGGAGTTTGATCTCTCAAACTCAATGTTGGAGGATGAAGGAAACCATGGTGGTCAAGTTACAGATCAAGAGGACACCATGGAGGAAGTTGAACATTTGCAGCAGGACAGTCATGAGGCAGTTTATCTATCAGATTTGGAGGACTGTTTTGATGGAGAAGAGCCGGTTGAGTTTTCACCATTCTCTCTTTCATCATCCACATTCCAAACACTTGAGTCTAATGTCATGAAGGAGAACATTCATTTGCAGCAGCCTGCAACTTATAACAGCTCTTCGGAATCAAGATTGGAAGATTTTAATCTTTCATGTCCTTCATTGGAGGAGGAGAAAGGGCAGAGGAATTTCACCATTTCTTCCACATCATCCATTCAAGAAGGTGCGCAAGAAGACTCCATTCTTGGAGTTTAAAATCAGGGCTATGGGCATATCAAACGATCGGACCTTGCCCAATCAGGTATTTGGCTTCATTGGAGCCAAAGGAGAAGTCACAACCAGTCATGCTTGCTTCTGAGCATGAGGGTGAGCTGCAAAGTACCAAGGATCAGCTGCCATACCTCTTCAATCCAAATGCGAGCAACTAAAAGAGGTATTGGATTTGTTTTCGATTGACACCTTGATGATTTGGGTGGAATACCGACTTCTTGTTGATTTTCCACTCATCCTAATAGCCATGATCAGCTCAAATCAATTACATGGCCACCACTTTTGAGAAAGGAAGCTATTTCTCACAACCAATTGTAGGGTTTGTTTAGCTTGCTTTTGCTTCGATTAGAGTAGAGTAGGTAGGTTTGCTTTCAGCGAGAAGAAGTGCTTGTGCACACTCTGCATGTTTCATTTTGGAGCATGTATGATTTTGATTATGTACATAGTTTTTGTTGTCTTTGGTTTTGCTCTTGCCTGATTCGTTTGATGGCATTTTGGTGAGAACAACTCCATGTCCAAAGTGGGTTTCAAGTGGCTCGGAGGAAGTTTTCAAAGTTCGATTATTTTTCAGAGATTGCTTATGACTCCATGCCCAATGGATTGCTTGAACTCACGATCATTCATCTAGCGAGGTAGATGACCCCCTGAAGTCGCTAAATTGTTATCAAAATTTCACCCCCAGGGTAAATTTCGATAACATGCATCAAAGTTTTGCAGTTCCAAGCATGTAGATTGATCCAGGAAAAATCATAAAAAATGACTAAGTCCTAGTCCTAGGGGCAGTCGGGACATTTGGGACATCTAGGCGTGGATAGGCCGAAAAGCCTCCAGGTGGCCCGTGAAGCAAAGGGACATCTGGGACAGAAGTACGCGGCGGGCGCGAGAAGCCGATCCGGCCGAAAGAGGAAAATTGAGAAATGACTAAGCTGCTTTGGCGGGACATTCGGGACAAGAGTACGTGAAGTACGTGGAACCGGCCGGATCGGCGAAATGAGAAAAACAAGCAAATTCAAAGCAATTGGGACATTTGGGCCGTGATGAGCGAAGCAGGCGAGTTCACCAAACAGAGAAAGTTCATACTGGGACATCCGGGACGAAGGGATGCGCGGGACGCGGATCGCCGAAGGAGCCGAAAGCCAATCAAACAATACCATGTCATCGGCCAAATGAGGGACGAGGAAGCCCATTTCAGGCGGATCGGAAGTTTTTGGCCCGGGCAGTTTGGGACATCCAGGACATAAAGACGCGAAGGGCGCGAAGGAGCCAAAAGGGCTGAGAACCAACCAGATCACGACACATGTCACAGGGGAAAAATTCCAAAAGTCAAAGGGTGAGGTCTCAAAAGCTGACCGAACCAATGGGATAGTGCCATGTGTCCAAGCTAGGGCCTGAGGAAAAATCATGCGGAAGGGTTGGAAAACCCGACAAAGGAAGAAATGTGTCGGAAGGGTTGGAAAGCCCGACACAAAGGAAATCGGGTCTTGGAGTCGGGGAAACAAGTCGGAAAAGCATGGGAGGAAAACATGTCGAGCCACCTCCCATACCCGATGCAAATGCAAGTCACACTTCCGAACCCGAAACAAAGGAAAACTTGGCAATACCGGCGGAAGCGGGTGTCGGGAAAACACAAACATCAAACACATGTCAAGGCATTCCCCAAACCCGATGCAAATGTGGAGGAGAGAGAATTATTCAGTGAATCAGAGCCTGCCACGTGTCGTTCAGGTGGCGAAGCGCGGGAAAAGATTTCAAAATCCGTTTTGGTCTATTCCGTGCCCTAAATCTTCAGATCATCATATCTTTCGATCCAGAACTCGGATTTGCACGTTCTTTATATCAACGGAAAGCTGTTGAAATTCTCTACATGATTCTAGGATCAATCTGAATTTTGGTGTAGTCTGGAGAGAGAAAATTGAGAAACGGCTCTGACGCGTGATAATGGCCAGAAGCGATGTTTCAACAACCAGTTTTAATGCACATGGGTCGCATTCTTCTTCAGCATGGCCAGAAGTGATGTCTCAACCACCGATTTTAATGAAGAATGTGTTTTGGTCAATGGTTGGGCTGCTTACATGTTTTCCTATGTTTTCTGTCTCCTGGGCTCGACCCATGCATTGTATAAAGCCAGATTTGGCTCATTTTAAAAAAGATATAACAAGTTGTTCATCTTTTCTGCTCTGCCCTCCCTTCTTTTCTTCTCTAGGGTTGAAAATGGAGTTCAAACCTCCTCCCTTGCTCTGTAATGGCGTTTTTTTCCTTTTACTATTGAAATGATGTTCTGTGCAAACTTCTGGAGCAACAAAAACGTGTTTTGTGATGCATCTGTCCATCCTTGCTCGTTTTTGCTTGTTTCTCTTCTTGCCTCTCTTCATTGCAGGTATTTGTGCATGTTTGAATGTTCATTGTAGGTTTGGAGCTGTGTTCATGGAGTTTTGGGACATTTTCTGTGTGAAATCTATCCTTGGGCCTGTGATGCATCTGTCCATCCTTCCCATTGCTCACCTCTCTTTGTCCCATGGCAGTTTTGATAGATCCCCAACATTCTCCTTCTCGGTGTATCACCATTTTAGTGTAGGATTTTGTTCTCTCTCTCTCTCTCTCTCTCTCTCTCTCTCTCTCTCTCTCCTTGGCATGGTTAGATTAGGATTAGATTAGCTTGCTGCACTTTGGAATAGCTTGTGGCGGGTAGTTTAGGAGCAGGAACCAGACCTTCTCTGGAGATTCCTCTCTCGGTTTCACAAGTCCCATGCTTGGAGAGAGGTTTCCATGTTGTGCAATCACTTTGGATGCACGAGTGATCAACCTAGAAGCCCGATCTCGCATCCGTGGGTCTTTGTGATTCTACATCATCAACTTGATTGTCTTGAACTACAAAAATATTTCTCAAAGAATGAAATATAAATTATGACAAATTAACTCATCATGAATCAATCCATATATCACTTTAAATATATATTAATCTAATTTCCAACACAACTTGAATTATCTCAAAATCCACATGTAGCTCAAGTTATGACCATTTTACTGGACCCTGCCATTTGAGACCCCAAAATTGTCCTTTGACCAGTCAACCTGTTTGGACCTCAAAACACCATGAAAATTTCCTAAAACCTCCATTTAAATAAATAAAAACTCCCAATAATCATGCACCATCAATTTTGTATGCTACTCCTTTGGATCATCTTGTCCTAAAACCTTCTTCTCCGAGAAATTGATATTTTTCCTAAAACCTTCTTCTCAAGAAATTGATTTTTTTGTGGGGCTCACATATCATCATGACCACAACCATAAATTTATGGAAATCTTGAGGATTCCATTACAAAATCCAATCATAAATTTTTATGAATCAATCAAAACTGGGTCACAACACTTCACTTTCTAAAACTCCTAGCTAGGGTTTAATTAGGGTTTTAGACCTCTTTACCTTCTTAACATTCGTTCATAAAAACATGATGATCAAATGACCTCATTATTTTTTTAAACCTTTTAAAATCACCTTATAAGCAACCTTGAAATCCACAAGGTCCCATGTAAAGAAAATTTTTCACAACTAGCATCAAAAGTTGCACTTCAAGCTCGAAATGCACTAGATTTTGACCATGTCTTACAAAATCGATCATAAATGGAAAAATACACATCATGGGAACCTGAATTTTTTTGAAAGCATAATTAATCTTACCTCTAACATATCGGATCATCATAAATTCAATACCATACCTCAATATATCCATCCATTAAGACTTACCTATGCTTGCATGTTAGATCCTCATAGTAAGAACTAGGGTCAACTTAAATAATGCAATAACTGAACATGAAATCTCTACAATATACCCAAAAAATATCTCATTTACAATGATACACCTTATTTCATGCTTCCATGATCTCAAATGGCTCCAATCCACACATTGCCACACCTTCAAGTTGTCATACATGCTCCCAATGAACACTTGTAATATGGTGAACCACTTGTACCTTCACTACTCCATTGTTATGAGTGTTCAATAACCCTCAAATCATGATATCCATCATGTCCACATGCTTCCCAAACATCCAAGAAGCTCACACTATCAAGCTACACCTTCTAGGCACCTGTATGGGCTTGTAAAAGCAAGCATACCTCACTAAATCCCGCTATAGTAGCTGATAGACATCCGAACCAGTATATTAACACCACATACATCATCATGAAATCATCCTAAAACATTCATGTTTTAATTAATGTGGTTTTGCATCAATGGCAACACCTAATAGGAGACCATGCCAACAATCTCTCCCTTTGTCATTGATGGAAAACACCCTGAACTTCTCACCCTTTTTACATTAATGAAAAATGCTTACTTATTTCTTCCCTCTTTCACATTCATTAGAAACCTATCTTCATGAATTGTTTAGAAACATCAACCGAAGATCTCAAATAATTTCAAATCTCTTGAATTTTCCCAAAAACTAAATTTTGCCTCATTTCAAGCATTCAAATAAATTTCTCCCCTAGAATAAGGACTACCAACATCTGAAAAACATTAGAAAAGCATGAAATAAACAATATCTCATCTTACATGGGGAAAAATCTTCATTTTCCATCCTCTAGGCATGCAAAACATCAAATTTCTCCTTCAACCTTGTTTTAGCTTTCTTAAGGGTAACTAGAATATGTGATGAGATATCGAGTAATTCAATCTCTAAAACATGCCAAAAATGTCATAACAGAGCACACCAAATTACTTTACCTCCATTCTTGACAAAGACCATTATTTATATTCCTATAACATGCAATTTAAGACATCTTCATACTTCCATACTTAAGAGCAATACTATGAGACCACAAGAGACTCTATAGAGCAAGTTTGACCAGTTTTGAAGCTTAATACAACCTTACTCAACATATATTTTGGTAGATTGATACTCCCCCTGGGCTCAAAGCACCTACTTCTAGCTCATAGGCACAAAAATTGATCAACTAGTCTACTATCAAGTATTGTAAATACCTTTACTGACTTTTTCAATGTCCTGAATCACATTTTCAGTCTTCTACAACCATATATGAATGACATAAGCCATTTCATACCATCATAAGCATGGATAAAAAAATCAACCGTATTCTCTCACCTTGAGTGGTCTATAGATATCCATTGTAATCCATGAGATATCAAACAAACACTCCCCTATCTTAGAGACCCCATACACACCTTGAGCAACATATCTTCTTGCTAAACAACATTTCATCACAACTTGAGTAGAGCATACATTATATTAGTACCAAAAACTTCATTTCGAGAGTAATAAAGTGACATTATGCTTCTAAATCCTTACACTATGAATCTTATAGAGCCAAAACATGTTCCCTTGATATTTATGGCAAAATTACAACTCCTTACAAATAATCGATCTTTGATACATACCACTATAGCATTGTCTCCGAGTCATCTTATGAAGGAAAATAACCATCTAATAGTCCTAAAACATGATCATTTTATCTCATATTCAACCTTCACCATACATTTCCATCATGTAGAACTCAAATAAATAGTGAGAAAGAATCTTTCCATTTCATTCCAACTGACACCATGCAAGAGCAAGCCTCTACAGGCCTGTAGAGTGCTAATTTTGAGAAAACATAGTTTTTCATGCCTTCTAATCTCCTAATGCCTTCTATATTCACCATTTCATTGTTAATCATGAAAATTTGACTGAAACATAACTTTTGAACTAGTATTTAGTTTTGAAGAAACATATCATACCTCTGCAATCACACAACTCGTCTAGACATGTAGGTCTTCAATTTCCTTTGTGGGCAACAAGAAGCCTTTACAAGACCTTATAAACTTATATCATTAATAAAATCACTCCCAAACCATTTGAAACATCTCAAGGATACCTCGGAGCACTAAAATTTACAAAGGAATGATGAAACATCAACATACTCACCTATGAAACCTTTAAACCTTTGTCATTGTACTATAACAAGCAATTTTAGCATGATTCATGGTGAGATTCCATAAAATATTCCTCACACTAAGACATGTAAATCACTATGAGTACCATAAAATCCTTCCTTACAATGTACTAAACCATTAAAATAACTTATCATCTTTTGAAACATCCAATAGTTATGGTTTTAGAAAAAACCCTCTTCACTTTGTGCACTATGAACTAACACTCTAACCATGTCATGAATATCTAGAGATGCACACATAACTGAGGCTTAAAAATTATACCTCCTCTAGCCCCATGAACCTAGATGATTTTCCCAAAAATAGAGACAAAAATTTCATCATTTCAGCCTTCAAAAATGAGTTTCCCCACCTACCACTTCTAAGAGGCAGTGTAAACCAGTCGAGGACAGGTGAGGTGGCATTTTTTTCATGATTTGCATCTTTTGCACCCATACTAGATAAAAAAACATAGCAACCATATTTATAATCATGTAGAACACCTCTTCAAATGAATATTGACCATGAACAACCAAATCACATACATGTAGCACTCCATTCTGCTTGTAGAAACACGATATTTGTGCAACTTGAGTCACGGGAGCCTTTCTTTCATAAGCATTGATCAAGTTGAAATTTGATCATATTCATAATCTTCTATAAGATAATCCAACCTATTATAGATGCCTGATAAACTCCATTATAGAGGCACAAAAGACCTTAACAGCCCTAGAACCATGCACATACACCTAAGGACTAATACTATGCCTGATATGAATGCAAGACACCCATTTTCCAATGTAATGACAAAGCTTGTGACTTCACACACATGAATGAAACTATGACACATCTTTCAATACCACTTATATCCCATGATAACTCCACATAACCTCTTAAGAACTCAAACAAGACAGTGTAGATATTTACAGTCCCAAAGATAGACAAAGACCAATATTTACACACAAATGACATGAGCATGATACTTAAGACCAATGAAACCATTTAGACTCTCATAGAGACATGTCAAGATGACACTAGATCATATAAAACTCACCACAGATGAACCATACAACTTGAGACCTCATACTAAAACCATGTAAGCTACTCAACGTGTGCCACACAAGGATACATGACAAATTGACAAGATATTTGCACAATAACCATCATTATGAGCCAAAAAAAGACTATGAGGAGAAAAAACACACATACCTTGACTTTGTATAGATGACACACAATGACATAAACTGCTTCCCCTCACCTAGATGCTTCATTTGCATTGATATACCCTTAAAAATCATAGTGAAGGTATATTTTATCCAAGGAAACCTAAAATAAGGCCTTGAAGAGGTCCCAATCCTTCTTGGGCACCTGTAAAACTCCTTCATCCTCCCTTATCTGATCAGAGCAATGTGTTTCTCTTTTATTGCATCATTTCATCTCTTGATGAGACACTAAGGTCTCTCCTAGGTCCCCAAGTCCTTCTAGGACCATTACCTTGCACTCTAGGCCACTGAAACCCACTTCTTTGCTCTTTAGGACCTTGAGAATTCCTGTCATGACCTGAAAAGGATTGATAAAAATTTCTTGCAACATGACCAACCTTGTTACATTTGTAGCATACTATTGAATTCTTCCTCTTGAAACCATCAACATATCTAGGTGGATTATTCAAGAAAAGTCTAGCAACATGACCTATCTTATTGCACTTGTAGCATACAACATACTTTGTATATTCACTTCTATTATCTTTCCAAGGTTGTGTACTTCTTGAATATATCCTACACTCTTTAGCCCTATGACCAAATGATTTACAATTATAGCAATAACCATTGAAATTTATCTCATACCTTGAGGCATTAGGTTGCCTAATAGGCCTTGGTTTCACATTGTCCTTCATGAGTATCACCTTCTTCTCTTCCTTGGTGATAGGTTCACCTGATTCTTTGCTTGAACCAATGTCTTCTTGCTTCACTTCCTTTCCTTTAGACTCCTCTTTGAATCCCAAGGCCATTCCTATCATCTCGATGTTCTCTCTTTTTTCCAAGTAGGTCATCTAGGTATTTTGCACTTTTCTCAAACTTCTGAAAGGACATAGTCTTCTTGCTAGCCTCTAGTAGCTCAGCCCTTAGAAACTCTATATCCTCTTCATATTTTGAACACAAACTCTCTTTATCTTGCAAATTTGAAACAAGATACTTTACCTTTTCTTCTAGAAATTTGATTGACTCACTTTTCTTAGAAGATTCAAACACATATTGTTCTTCTATCTCATGAAAGTGATTCCCATATTCCTTGATCTACAAACTCAGCTTTTGATTTTCTTTCTCAGCATGTTTTAACTTCTCTTGAATTCCTTTAACATCAACTTTATCTTCCTCATCATCTTCAGTAGAATAGCTGCAATAACCTGAAATAAAATATCCTAACAAAGAATATTCATCATTAGAAGACCTCATGGCTTCTTTATTCATGAATAAGGCCTCATTTCCAATGTTCTCACAATTTGATTCAGATTCAAAATATAAAACTCCACTACTACTAGCATTTGTATAAAAACTCTCTTTATCCTTTTTGTAATTAAATTTCTTAAAGATTTTATTTCTCTTGTAATAATTTTTGTGCTTGTTGTCATGATCACTATCATGCTCATGTTCATCATGATCTCCATTATTATTCCTATGAGGACAATTAACAACAAAATGTCATATATTACCACGTTTTTAAGGAAGCTTACCTTTGTACCTACCAGATCCAAGTTTCAATCTTCTAGCCATCATAGCAAAGAGCTCTTCATCTTCAATCTCAAGAGTAGCTTCATCATCCTTCACTTTCTTGCTTTTAGTCTTCATTTCAGATTTGAATGTAACCTCTTTCTTGTCTAGTTTGGGATCACCTACTCTCATCTCATAAGTAGTCAAAGTACCATGCAAATCATCCATCTTCAAAGTAGTCAAATATTTTGCTTCTTCTATAGCAGATACTTTGGAATCAAATTTTGGAGTTAGAGACCTTAGAACCTTTTGAACAACCACTTCTTATTTTACTTCTTCTCCTAATCCTTTCATGCTATTGACAATTTCACTAACCCTAAGTAGATATGCAGTAATGGAATCTTCATCATTCATCTTAAGAGATTCAAACTGATTTCTAAAGGTTTGAAGTTTAGAAATTCTTACCTTTGATTCACCTTCATATAGGACTTGTAATTTCTCCCATGCTTCCTTTTCTGATTTTAATTACATTACCTTCAAGACCCTAAATGATAGCATTAAAGGCCTTAGAATTGTGTTCATATGCATCCTTGTCTAATTTGTATCAATAATAGGAGTGACAAGAGGAGTATATCCATCTACCACAGTATTCCAAACATCAAATCCTTGTGACATAATGTAGGTCCTCATCCTTACACTCCAAAAAGCATAGTTTGTTCCATCAAACATTGGTGCCTTTCCTGTAACTCTAACACTTTCCATTTTTTGCTTAGGATCTCCTTTCAAGCTGTCAAAATTCTCCAAAGAGACCTACTCTAATACCACCTATTTGAAGCACAAAAGACTCAAAGGCAGATGAATTAATCTTTATAAAAAATTAAATCATATTTTGAATTCGTATTCAAAAACACATAATCACTTAACCATCCATTAATGTGTGAACACAATCAAATGCCATATATGTTATAAACCATGAGAAAGAAAGGAAACACAAAAACATAAGATATAATTGGAAAAACCTCAAGGGGAATAAAATCCACTAAATTTTTTTCTGATATTACACACAACAAATACTCAAGTGAATATTACACATCACAAGATATTTCTTTAGTGAGGCACCAACCCCACAAGGAGCACCAACCCCTAAACCCTTGTTGATATGACTCAAAAAGAGAGACACCTATGAATATGACTCATCATAATAGATTTATAGAATAATTAAGACCAAAAATATGTTGATACCACAACTGATATTGATCCAAATATTCAACTCCAAACTCTTCCAAACCTTTGTTCAAACCCTAGGTCTTCAAATTACATAATCTAGATTTTTTTCACTTCTCAAAGCTTCAAAATATTGCACACATGATTTATGATCTTCCTCAACTTGTAACACCCTTGATCAAATCTCAAATCATGCTTCAACACCTTCAAAAATCACCCACCTAGGTCTCACTTCTTGTACACACCCTCAACTAGTTCACAAAAGCACCAAAAAATGCTTTTATAAGCTTCTCCACCTTTCAAACCTAGTAAAAATATTTTCCATCCATTTGGTTTAACCCATGCATCAAGGAAAAATTTAAAATTTGAAATATAATAGTCACAAGTGACCCAATTTGGTGGGCCTAGCCAAAAAACTCATTACATGTGCCAAAAATGAATCAAAATCCCAAAGGCAAATTCTTAAAAATGCCCTAAAATTAGTACCATACTTTTTAATGACCCAAAACCCTTTACATATGAATAAAGTATCACTAAAAAAACATACATGGTCACAATTAATATCAACCAATCAAATCATTATTTTCCTGGACCCAATTTTCCTTTACAAATCTCAAAACCGTTGTTTCTTACACCCTTCAACACCCTAGAAACTTAATCTGATCACCATATTACTTATACTCAACCAAAAAATTCCTTGTGACCACTAAAAAAATGGAAGAAATTTTATAACACTTATAAGAAAGTTATAATTCATGAAACATCCTTCACTTCAAACCACAACTACATTTGCCTTCACTAGTTCAACCTACCAAAAAGTCTATTTCCAAAGGTCAAATCATTTATGAATATATTCAATACTTCCAAATGGATTCCTTAGATGTAAAATTCATCCCTATTCACATTCAATATGATAGTAAGCAACACCTAAGTTCATCTCATGATTCAAATAGCATAAGACTTGCACCAAAACAAATGTTGTCTTGAACTGCCATAAATATTATTGCTCAAAGAATGACCTATAAAACCTCTCAAATAACATCATCATGAGGAAATCCATATACAACTAGAAATATATCTGAATATAATTTCCATCACAACTTGGATCATCTCAAAACTCCACATGTAGCTCAAGTTATGACCATTTGAGACCCCAAAACTGTCCTTTGACCAATCAACCTATTTGGACCTCAAAATACCATGAAAATGCATAAAAATGACCTAAAACCTCCATTTAAAATCAAGAAAAACTCCAAATAATCATGCACCATCAATTTTTATGCTACTCTTTTGGACCATCTTGTCCTAAAACCTTCTTCTCCAAAAATGATATTTTTAGGTGGGGCCCACATATCACCATGACCTTAGCCATACATTTCTTGAAATCTTGAGGAGTCCACTACAACATCAAATCATTACATTTTATAAATAAATCAAAAGTGGGTCACAAAACTTCACTTTCTGACAACTACTCCTTGCTAGGGTTTAACTAGGGTTTTAGATCTCATTACCTTCTTAACATTCGTTCATAAAATGTGATGAGAAATCGACATCATAATTTTTGTGAAAAATTATAAAATCACCTTAGAATCATCCCTAAAATCCACAAGGTCACATGCAAATCACACTATTCACAACGAGCATCAGAAGTTGCACTTCGAGTTGGAAATGCACTAGATTTTGACCTTGTCTTACAAAATCAGTCATAAATGGAAAAATACACATCATGGACACCTAGTTTTTTTAAGAGAATATGACTCATCCCTCTAACATATCCAATAATCATAATTTCAATACCATACCTCAATCTCTCCAGTCATTAAGACTTACATATGCTTGCATGCTAGATCCTCATAAGTAGTTAATTTTAGTGGTCAAATGAAATATGCAATAACCGAACATAAAATCTCTAAAAATGACCCAAACATGCATAATTTAGCATGATACACTATATTTCATGATTCCATGAGCTCAAATGGCTCCAATCCACACTTTCACACCTTCAAACTGTCATACCTACTCCCAATGAGTGCTTGAAACATGGTAAACCACCTTTACTCGCATTATGCCATTTGTTGTGAGGCCAAGCACCCTAAAATCATGCTAGCCATCATGTACACATGATTACCAAGAATCCAAGAAGCTCACATGGTCAAACTACACCTCCTAGGCACATGTATGGGCTTGTAAAAGTAAACATACCTCGTTGAATCCCACTGTAGTAGCTGATCAATATCTCGAACTAGTATGTTAACACCACATACAAAATCATGACATCATCCTAAAACATTCAATTTGTCATTAATGTAGTTTTGCATCAATGACAACACCTACTAGGACATCATGCCAACACATGATTCTCATTTTCCCGAGTTGTGATGTTTATCTCCACCGGGTTTGAGGTATATTTCATTGGCTCAACCCCGAGTATGAGTTGTGGTTTATTTCTAGATATATTATTGATTAGATAATGGGGTACACCATTGTGTCGATTCAAGCTGCTCAATTTGGGATTTTTAATCTCGACCGTGATGGTGAGCTCTTGTTATTCTTTCACAAATCTCGACCCAAGGTTTTTCTAGCTCGAACTATGGTTTTTAAGCTTGCTTGACCTTGATATTTCATGGCTCATTGTGGTTTGTCCAAGATTGTTGTCGTTTTTTCCTCTATCTCAAGATCTGTTGTTAAGACTCTCATTTTCTCGACCTTGATTAAAAGGTAAGCATGCATTTCATTTCCAATCGATGGGAGCTTGAAAACATTGGGGTTTTAAAAACACACTCCTAGATATTTTTATTAATGGTTGCAAAATTTATCCGATTCTATGCAAAAACTAAAATCCATTTTTAGATCTGAAAATTTTCATTTCTAGAAACTTGTTTTTGAAAATCAGATACTTTGTAAGATATATGGCTGCTATGATACTCGAAACTCTGTCCTTTTTGAATTTTTTATGAGAAAATGTGTAATCTAAATATATTTTATAATTTGGATAAATACTATTGAAATGATTTCAAATAATATCTACATTTCCCACATTTAGATTTTACTTGTGGGTTTAGTTAAAAACTTGAAACTTCACCAGTTTCGATCCTTTTGTTAGAAAAAAATGTGTATTTTCACACTTCCTTTTCATATAAAAAGAATGAAAATTGTTTTTTTTTCTTTTCCCAAAACTTTTCACTCTATTTTCTCATTGTTGCATATGTAGGACATAATGGAGACAATAAACTCTACCTATTTATAACATTTTTGAACTCTATTTTCTTTCATTTTTTATTTCTAGAATGTGATGATCCATCATTTGTTACAATAACTTGTTCATCATGCTTGATAAATCTAGAAAAAGTACTCTTAAATGATGCATACTCAGCTGAAAATGAATGATACTCAAATATGATATGTACCCTATTTGTTGACATCTTGATGTAATACTTAGCATGCACAAACTGTTAAAGGGAAATTGTAATCATTTCTGCAATATTTTCGTAGATGCATTATTTAAGAGTGTTGAAACACATTGCTTTTTTCATTGAGTACTTTCTTTTCTGAAAATACTTAATAGTGAAATAATGTAAATACATTTGATCTTTGAAAAATAGTGAATCTCGGGGAGAAGCCAAAGCTCTAATACTTATTTTTCCCTCTTTTCGGGTGTTTTAGAGCCGAAGTGGAGAAACTTGGAGCAACAAAATTGAGTAAGGGGATTCATCTTTCATGAAATGATGGGTCCCCTTCTTTTCCTTATGTTTTTAGTTTCAGATATATCTGTATTATTTGCTTCCATAGTTATATCCCACAACTAGTGTGGGTAACTTGTACAAATTTGCTTATGAAAATAAGAAATTGTTTATGCAATGAGTTGTCTATTGCTTATTTTACATTACTTTTAATTGTATAAATGAATTAACATTTGAAAACTCAATTTTTAATACACTTGTATATAATCATAAGGAATTTAATAATAAATTGTTTGTATGTTTTATGGTCATCTGAAACTAAGAAAACTATAATAAATGAGGATAATGATCATCTTGTAGTTGCAGACTTACTTCCATACTTAATAATTTTCTAATCGAAACTTGATTCCCTATTGTTCCAACATGTTTTTTTCCGATGTATGGTGTCATTCCCATCTTCATCGAGGACTCTAAAACAACTCATAAGGGTTTATGCATGATTCGGTAAAGAAAAAAAAACTAGAATGGCATCTTATATGGGAATGGGAATTTCAAACCTAATTCCCGACTTTGTTCGGTGACTTCTCATCTCGCCCATTTACTAAAACAAGAAATATGAATAAATTTTATATTCCCCTCCACTATGATGACAAAAATGGTCAAAAATATCTACTTTATAACTTATTCTATTTATATTTCCTCTTATTCTTACATGTACATTTTTTTACTTGTTTGAATTTCCATGACTTTTTTCCTCTTTAGGTGGGGGAATAAGCCTCACAACCACAAAATATCTTAGTGTATCGCTCCCCATTATCAGAGAAGCGCCACGGATCTTGGTTCAAAGAATGAACAAGTGAATGATGTGAGATGTGAATTGTTCCAAGACAAAATAATACAAGAATACAAGATCGCAATTATGAAAATACAAGAGAGATAATTGCGTAATACAACATAAATATCTCCAACTCAATACGATCAAATAGAATAATGCAAGATATGTACATATAGGAGGTGAATGCGTAACCTCCTCCTAGAATCATGGCAATCACCACCTAGAATAGTGGTAACCAACACATAGAATAGTGTAGTCAAGTTTGCACCTAATCAAGCATATCCCATAAGTGTAGGGAAACTCCAAGTGAGGTGAAACATCTTGAGTATTATAATATAAATAAAGTGAGGAACATAAATCCGACATTAACACCCATTTATATTGTTTATATCTCCCTTTTCCCCTACAAACTATTAGACCAACTAAATTGTTAGATTAGCATTACGATATAATGGATAACATAGGCATAATTAGCACCATGACTAGTTTAAAATGAGATCTAATACTATCTAAAGGTATGCCTTTGAATCGTGATTATCACACTTAGAATCATTCCCATTTTTGAATTGAATGTAAATATAACTTCTAACATGTAAATATTCGACCTTAACACAAGGATATGAGAAAATAAAGCCTTATAATTCATGGAAAAAAAGGTTAACATAGGGAAATCATTTATGGGAAAACCTAGGAGAAAAATATAAGCATAACATAAGTAGGGAAAATTTAGTGAAAAATATTTGTAATTAATTGAATAGTAGGAATTCAAGAATATGAATTTGGGTATTTTTTTACGACCATGGCAAAGTGACCACATTTCACCCAAAATTTCCGCAAATATTAATTTGTCTCATATGAATAGCCAACAAATCTCCAATCCCAATGCATATTTTTATTAAATTTTCATGTGATCAACGCTCTAGGATTTTCAAACATTGTTGGATTGCCAAGAAATCTATTGAACCTTCCTGGTCATTTGATCTCATTCACCGACATGTTTGGGATTTATTTTTTGAAATTTGATTAAATTTTCCATATATATATTATAGAAACTAATCACTAAGAAAATATTTTTCAATCTTTTTTGATTTACCGATTTTCCAAATTTCTCAAGTATTAGAAAAGGATTCAAAGATATTGCAATTTCTTTTTAAAAATCAAATAAATCATGGTCTTGCAGGATAAATTTCAGTTTATATCCTATAAGAACTTAGTGGGTAATTCTATTTAAAACATGTTTTCTATCATGTCACATTGCTTTATCTACTTTTATAAGTTAGGATTTTAGCAATGTTATAATATATTAAAATATGTCATTTTTTGATTTTACGGTATCGTGAGTGTCATTTTTTTCCATGTCGCACAACACTCCAATGTCTTAGTAAATTTTTAGCCCATCACAACCAACTCAAAAATTGTCCTTACAGGATTCAGGAAAATGGAAACTAAAAAGGAGCCTTAGGAAAAATATTAATTGCAACACCTCCTAAGATCTTGGCATACAAAAATTAGTGATCTTATTTTGAGAAACCATCTACGAAATCCCATTATTCTCTAACATGACAAGCACAATCAAGGGATAATTATTACATTATAAATAAAACTCATAAGATTTCATTGATGATTCGATGCCTAATTTTGTCAATGACAATGATGACGAAAATGAAATGTGTCCCTGAAGACATCTCATTGAATGAAGTTGAAACTGCATCACTGGATGATTTACATTTCCACTCTAGTGTTAGGTCATCATCACCTTCCCAATTTAATGTTGGGGTTAAACTTCTCGGAAGTCAAAAAAATTAAAATTCCACCACAATAAATACTCAAGGACCACTTATTTCTAGAAGAAAGAGAAAGGTAAGAAAATAGGACTTGGGAAAGAGTTTTTGGTTAGAGTGGTTTTATAAGTTTCCATTTATTGTTCCTTTTGAAAATGAAAATGAATTTGAACCTCCCAAAGAATGCAAATGTACAATTTTTAGATGAAAATTGGGCAGGGACAAGACAATGCAACTTAAATTGGATACTATTGAGAAACATGTATGAAAGATATATGAAAATCAAACTATAGATGGAGTTGTGAAGAATGTTTCCATATGGAAAATTGTGGATGATTATTTAGATATTATGTATGAAAAATTATTTTAGGATCACAAGATAAATAAAAGAATAAGCTCAGATAATGTAGAAAAATTACATGCTTTACAAGATGGGGGAGTTCCCGATGCTCGGCTCCACGTCTTCTACGTGAGTTGTAAATCCTTCACGAGCCATCTCTCTCCTCAATGCCATACTTTCTGCAATGGAGACTACTTCTCTCCTCTCTCGCACGCCTCATTATATTTAAGCTACATTTCCTCTCTCTACCTCTCTACCGCTAGGTCTGCCATCTTTTACCAAACCTGTTCCTGCACTCGCACGTGGTGAAGTTTAGTTATCCATCGGTTTACTCTCTAGGTTCAAAGTTACCATCAAGATCTTGATCACCAGTGGAATACCTTGTAAATATACTCCTCTTGGATACCACAAAAACTGGAATTCAACTAAATCTGGGAAAGAATACATCAAAATTGAATATTCCAGAATATAAATGTTTAGAACACCATGAAACCACATATCCACAATGCGAGTCCATATCAGATCAGCATCATAAAAGGCCTAAAATTCTTCCTATGTCAAGACAAGTATGTGATACCTCCAATTCCACTTGGATGCATAAGTAGTAAGCCACTCATATAGTTCTCCTAGAAAGGTAGCAAAAAGCTCTCATATACGTTTTCATACAGATTTTGTTCTACCCAAGTGTGTGCATTAAACTCAGATCCACTTCTGAACCGTCGTGCATATTCTTCCTCAAGATCATGTATCCACTCCTCAATACTTGCTAGAGTTAACAGTGCACGTCTTCATCAAGAACCATCCCGAAAACAATCGAAAAATAGGTCACGGCAATAGAACTAATGATGAAGCCTATAATTTACCAAATAACACCCTAGTCGCGCTAGCATATCACTCACCTAGATCGAGCGCTCACCCAAAGCACTCAAAGGTACCGGGTCCTCTTTAGGGTTGCTACATCGGGATGTTTAGCGTGATGAAGGAAGAAATGCATAGAACCATAATTAATCCATCATTCTACTATGCATGCTACATTCATATCTATGGAAAAACAAGTTTAAACAATAATCATGATTGAATCAATAACATGCACTACTCAATTACACACATGAATGACACTTAGATTCAGCCAATATCTTCCATCTATTAATAAACACAAAATCTCCTTACAATAATGTCAATCTATACCAATGCGCACATAGATCGTACAATAATTCGGTCGTATATCTCTTTACCTCCATACATCCATCTCCCCATGTGTGTGTGTGTATATATATATATATATATCCTCTATTACACACACCTTCTACTAAGTGCTTCACATCATATATATAGGGTGGGGACTTGCCCTTCACCGCTTATCTATTCTAGAAATAGGATGCATGCTATTAATAGCCACGCGTTATTTACAGCATAGCCACACATGCAAGTGTGCTATATATAGACCTCTTGCAGTTTAACTAAAGTGTCAATCCTATTCTTAGCTCATCTCCATGCAAAACACTTCGATCCGATCCTCCAAAGATAGACAATGCGTGGCACACATGTATCGCATCATGGTGTGTTCCGCACACCATCTTCTAAAAATAGGTCATCATGCTCAAAATCGGCTAAGTCCTAAAAGCTGAAATTTCCCTCCGCACATGGCTCCTACATGTTCCTCTCGTGCCCTCGATCTTGTCCTTCTCTCCTGCGTGGACTTCTTATGTGATCTCTAATAGGTATTCTCTGATCAACATTACCCCACACTAATCTCATTGTCGTCCCGATAATGGGTATCTCCAAAAATTGAAGTAAAGAATAGAAGAATGGAAATAATAAGAATGAAAGAATGTAGATAAATAAAGAAGTTTTATGAGGCTATGAGGTAGCCTCCTCTGTATCAGTTTGAAGTATCAACTCTGGATACTCCTCCTTTATTTCGGCCTCTAAGGTCTGCCATTCAACGATTGTTTGTTCCGCTTTCTTAGGAATTTCCACAAAGAATAGACTCCAACTCATCCCTCACAATCTCTCATTTTTCATTTTGTAGAACCAACACAACACTGGACATTGATGTCATTCTTCCTTCTAGAAGATCCATCTTCTGCACAATTTGCTTCCCAAGCTCTTCCAACCGAGTCTTGTGTGGCTCTTGTGCTGCTGTCAAGGCCTCGCGCTTTTGCTTAACCATTGACAATATTTCTATGTGGCCCAATGTCTCATCCTTCATTGCTTTCTAGACCTCATTGTTTTCTTCTAGGGTATTTATGTTGATAAGCACCTCTAGAGTTGTGCATATGTTCAAATCCGGTCTACTTTCTTCAATACTTCTTGTAGCGCTTGCAACAGCCCTTCATAGGATGTAATCTTTTACTTCACTGATGATTTCTCTCATTCTCGCCTCTTTCTCTCGAATTCCTTGGTGTTATTATGCGCGTAGGTTTACCTTCAAGTACCAAGTTCACCAACTTTCCTACATAGTGTATCGTTGAAGGAAACATCTGTGGTACCTTGGCCTCTAAGCGTGGCCTATCTTTTATGACATTATCCCCAATCTCCTTTGTGATACGATATATAATTCATTCTTCTTCTACATGAAGTCCATCTCTTGTGTTATGCACTCTATCTCTCGCATCCTTTGTCTTTAGCTCCAAAGCACAAAGTGCTCCCGATTTTTGTAGCTTTATCCATGTTTATTCTAGCAACTTCACTAGAAACCTTCACCAAGGCATTACCGACATGCTCATCGACATAATAGTAGGATTTACTATCGATGTCTAGCTTGGGGTTCCTTCTTCATCCGTCTCGAAACACATGACTCTTTTGCATACATCAAAGTTAGGCTCATCCATGTGGGTGTGTATTGACCAGCTAGTTACTTTCAAGTGCGCATTGTCACCATATCCTCATCCATTAGCTCCCAGCCAAATAAATCCTTCTGTGCTATCGTGCTCTAGAATCGGGTGTAGACAATTTTATCTACGTCCTCTACATACCCCATGGCTAGTGAATGTGCTCTCCACTCATCCTCTTCAATCTATGACCCTTAGAAATTGTAGCTTCAAGGTTAGGATCCTATCCCGTTACATCTTGAGCAACCACATATGTGGATCTGGAGATTTCCTTTTCTTTTTATTCTTCGTTCTTCATATCTTCATATTTCTTCTCTTCCTCACTCTATGGCTCTTCTTCTTACTCGAGTGGGGTTAGAGATGCATGCTCACTCTCTTCTGATTCCTCTGCTTCTTTATCCAACTTCAACTTTCTTCGCTTCCTTAGTTCAGTGGTCTCCTTAAGTGGAGAAAGATGAGGTGATTTCCATACCATTTATGGGGTTCCACCTTGAGTCCTTGTGCATCTGAAGACTTTCTTAAACCTATGTTCCCCATGCTCAACCTCTGTATCTTCCTCTTTATCCTGTCCTTGAGGTGGAGTGGCCATGCATTGTGACTCTTCTTTGTCATATGGTTGCTTTCTTTTACACTCTAAACCTCCACTATCTTCACACTCCTCTTCTTCACCCTCTACTTTGACAACTTTTGTGGGCCTTTGCACCGGTCATTTTCTATTGTGTGCTTACCCTTCGGTGGCCCTAGGAGTGCAAATTCATTCTCTACATACTTGTTGTTCTCCATCTTGGGCTTCAGCTGAAGATAAACCAATTCTGCCCCTACATCTGCTACAACCAGACTTATTGGCTTAATATTCAACACCTCCAAAATGATCCTCTTGGTATAGGCACTTCTTCTAGGATACACATACTTCTTCCTCAACGTATGGTAGTTGTAGTCTACC
The DNA here is from genome assembly GCA_018340775.1 of Taxus wallichiana var. yunnanensis. Taxonomy (NCBI): domain Eukaryota; kingdom Viridiplantae; phylum Streptophyta; class Pinopsida; order Cupressales; family Taxaceae; genus Taxus; species Taxus wallichiana. Next base: position 172,439,039 of record CM031240.1, read on the forward strand.
TTATCTACATTGAATACCATTCGGTGTGTGTCTATAAATCTATGAACAGATGCTTGGAAATACCTTGCAGTGAATGTGTAAGGCAATTTACACTAAGGGCTCCAGACTCCATCTCTCATTGGGAAGCACATGATGCAGAAATTTTGATATATAACAAACTAAACTTGTTTCCCTACCACTGATGGTAGGTCCTTTGGGATGCACCACTCTTCTCCAAATGTTGCGCGAAGCCTGTCATACCATTTCTCCACCCTTTGCTTTATGTCATCTATCATGGCCCCTTTACATAGGTACTTGCTGAACCTTTCAAGCTGGTGACTTGTTCTCTATGGGATATTCCCATACCTTTTCCTTTAGTGTCTCGGCACTCCAATTTCCATGAATACTAGTGATAGTAGAACAGCCCCAAAGTTGATTTTCCCTCCTATGCATGCTTCCTTGACTATTTATTCTATAATGTAGCCTGCAATATTGTAGATTTCTCCTTCTAACATCTTACGTGTAACATGTAACCACATAGTATTTACCTATGACCACTGCTCTTGATCATTCAACTTTGTAACAAGGTGTGTTACTACTTGCACAACCGGACAATTCTTTAATTTTTCTATATCCATACCATACGCAGACCCTTCAGGTACCCCAACTCCTGTCTGGTCTTTAAGATCACGGCTTTATCTGTGAGATCACTCTTTATGTCCTCTCCTGTGGCCATCAAACCAGTAGAAGAAGAATTCTGCATGCACTCTATTCATGAGCCGCTGATACAAGGGCTCATAGTTCCCAAAATATGGAAGCTCATATAATTGGTAGACCCCAATTCTCTTCAAAATATTCTCTCCTACATCACCATAAATCGGCATGTCATTCTCCGTACACTTGTTCATCCTAGAAGTGAGCAAGGAATCGAGCTCCTTCTTATTCTCTATGGTCATGTGATTGTATTCACTCACTTTTCTCTTTCTAATGGGTGAATCCCATTCCTAGCCGATGATGACTCCTAGATATTGAATTTCGAAAAATCACTTTCAGGTGCCATCTCTTCCTCCTCAACAACCACCTTCTTCTTTCCTTTTTTGCTACTGCAGATGCCTTCTTGGGTGCCATTTTTACCTTGCAATTGTCTCCTCTTTAACTCTGCAACTTGCGAATCAAACCCTATCTCGATTCAATCGTGCCCTAGGTGGAAAATTCATGCCCTAACTCCTCTCTGTCTCCTTACTTCACTCAAACCCTTCACCACCAAGGATGTAAGCTTCTTTTCACATAGATCTATTTTTCATGCTTGGTTTCACACCCTTCGCACCTTAACCTAGTCACTCAGCTCTTCGCACTTAGCTCTTTTCTCAAATTATCTTAGTCCCAATGATTAAAATAAATCTGCATCCCATCCTTTTTCAAATTTTGATGTATTTATTACTCCTTCACCTACCAAATATCCTCTCATTCATTGACCAAATTCATTCATGCCATGCGGTACAACTTCGCACCCAGCCTATAACCTTCTAGCACACCTCCTTACCCTCTGGTCACAAAATTCTCTTCAACATGTACCCTTGTGCCCGAATACCTCATCATTGTACCTTCTCCTGGTAGTTATCATGGCCTCCGCTTACCTTGCATTATACTGTCCTTTCATTCATCTCCATCCTTGGTCACTTATGAGGAGTAATCTTCTTTTGACTTAAAACACACTTATAGTAGCTTATTCCTTTCACCTTTTAATTCCCATGTATTTTACTTGGATAACTACAACCACCCCACACTAAAAGTATATGCAGTCCTCTACGCATAAACATTCTTCACATATAAATTAGCTTCATGCGTGCAAGCACGCTTATTACACAAGAACAACAACTAAATTGACAAATCATAGTGACAAATCAAGGAAATACATTAAGGAAATACATAATTGAAACCTAATTTAAATGGCAATATTGCCTTATTACAAACACCAAGAAGACTTATTTATAGTAGGGCTTCAACCTACTCCCATTAAAGTAATTAGGTAGTCGTGTTCCATCAAGTGCTTCTAACTGGAAAGCACCTGATTCAAGTATGTAAGTGATGACATACAGCCCCAACCAATGTACTTTGAGCTTGCTTGGATGGCACAAGAACTTAGAGTCATAAAGAAGTACCATTTGTACAATCTCAAACTTCTTATCCCTTATGTTTCTGTCATGCCATGCCTTCTGCCTAGCCTTTTCCTACTTTTGAATCCATCGTGTTATGGCTCGTCACTCATCTAGTTGAATCATCTTCTCAATACGCTCTTCTAAAGCCTACTCATTAGCTAGACCTCCAACATGCATAATGCGTAAAGAAGATAACAAAAATTCTAGAGGAGAATGGCTTTTTGCCAAACACCAATTGAAACGGTGTGGCTTTGTTCAATCTCTTGTAAGTTGTTTTATATGCCCAAAGAACAACTGACACTTTTCATCTCAATCCTTTCTACCAACATCACAATTTTTTGTCAAATTCTGGCTCAAAATCTTGTTGAAAGCCTCAGCAGTTCCATTTTCCTGAGGATGGTAGGGTGTAGTTTTATGGTGTGTAACCATAAACTCATCTAATACAATCCTGATTGTCTCATTCAAAAAGTGTGTACCCCTATCACTTTTCAAGCTTAAAGGACATCCATATCTTGTAAGAACAATCTCCCGTAGAAACCTAGTTATTGTAGATGTTGTACAGTCCTTCGTAGGTGTTGCTTTTTCCCACCATGTTAGATAATATGTACAAGTAATAATATAGCACGATATAGTCCTACACGCGGCTGATGAAATAGGTCCTACAAAATCAATGGCCCATTTCTAAAACGGTTGAGAACTAGTAATTGGTCTCAAAGACATCTCATCTCTTTGCCCTTGTTTTCCAAGGCGCGACAATGATCACATACCTTACGATATTCTTTACAGTCTTTATACGGTGTCTCCCACCATAATCCAACAAATAGGATCTTCTCGGGAAGTCGTATCACCTAGACATAATGGCCTCTTACAATACCACCATGAGTTTTTTCCATAATATCCTAAAGCTCATGCTCTAATACATAATGTCGTAACACTTAATCTTTGCCTTAATTATAGAGGTCACCACCTGATTAACATAAATAGTGCCGCATATATAGCAAGATGTTTCTTTTCTAATGCCTTCATTCCTTTTGATGCCACACTAGTCCGTAGAAAGACAACAATGTATTCTAATTCGACGACACACATTGTAACCTATATAACTGTGCATCGGCATGGTTTCTTCAATTATATGTGCTTCTTCTCCTGAGTGAATTCTAGACAAGTGGTCTGGTCCAAAATTACTTTTCCTTGGCTTCACCATAACTGTGAAGTCAAACTCTTGAAATAAGAGTACCCATCTACATATGTGCCCCTATAAGATGGGCTTGTTTACCAAGTACTTCAATGTCATGTGATCTATATAAAATACAAATGGTGTTGCTAACAAGTACTATTGAAACTTGTGCAATGCATAGATCATTGACAAAGCTTCGTGCTCTATAGTTGTGTAATTCTGTTTAGCAGGAGTCAGCTTCCTACTAGCAAAACAAGTTAGAAGATTGACAATACCTTCACCAAAGTTGAGCTAAGACAACACCAATGGCCATGCCAGAGGTGTCCACATGCACATGAAATGGTTTATCCCATGAGGGAAAGTGTAGAATGGGCACAGTAGTAAGTTTCTCCTTTAATATTTCAAACACGCGCTATTGCGATTCTCCCCAATAAAATGTACCTTTCCCCTCAGTAACTCTTCCAAGGGTGTAACAACTTTGGCATACCCTTTGATGAACTTCCGATAATATCTTGTGTGACCCAAAAATCCATGCACCTCACTTTGATTGGTAGGTGCTTCCAGGCCTAGAATGACTATAACCTTAGCTGGATCAACCAACAAACCTTCCTTGTAAATTATATGTCCTAACAATATTCCAAATGGTGTAGCAAATATGCACTTCTTGATGTTCAAAGATATACTCAATTGTCTGCACCGTTCAAACATTAAGCGTAGATTGTCACAATGATCTTTCACAAGCCCATATACTGTCCAATCATCTAGATAAACCTGTAAGAAGTTGTGAATAAAATCCTTGAATTCCTGAACAACTATCCGCAAGAATATAGTAGGCACATTTTTCAGCCCAAAAGGCATCACAGTATATGAAAAACGGCCCCATTCGGTAGTAAAAGTCATCTTTTCTTGATCCTCCCGAGATATCCTAACTCGATGATACCACGAAAACCCATCTCGTGAAGGAATATATCTCGCACCCCGCCAATACTTCCATTATTTCCTTAGTGAATGGCGTAGGAAATGGATTTGTGATGCATGCAACATTCAGCTCCCTATAGTCCACACATATTTTAATTTTTCCATCCTTCTTGATACTGATCACCATTGGACTAACCCATTCTGACTCATCAAGGGGCTTGATAATTCCATATTTCAACATGTTTTCAATTTCTTCCTTGACCTTTTCACGTAAATTATGATTCATTTTGTAAGGCCTCTTTTCGATTTGGGTGTGCACTATCCTTAATTTTTATCTTCATTTCCCCAAGTGATTCATGCATGCCTTTAAGTTCATGATACCCTCAAGGGAATAAGTCCTAATAATCCCTTAGTAACTCAATGATCTTTTCCACCTCTAAGTCGACTAGTAGTCTCCAATGAAGGCTTCTTCTTAGGCTCAACCTCCAAACCTATATTCACTTTCTTTGTCTTCATGGGTTCGTGGTAGGCACGTGTATTCTTTTCTAAACTTTCCAAGACCTCATGCACCCCTTGTGAATGTTTAATATCCAGTTCTCAACTTCGTCATCATCTACAATGTAAACCATCTTTCCCTTATCTTTGTCAAGGCAAGCATGTTCAAGTAGTGTGGATTCCATTTCTTCTTCCTTTTAAAAACATGCTTCGACTATGTCTCACCAAATAATTCATGAATATGTTGTTATATAGTTAAGCACTTGATAGATTTTAATGCCTCGGACCTCTTCTACTAGAGGTTTAGTCGAGAAGTAGTCAAAGGTCCGAATAATTCCTGGTCATGTTTTACCAATTCCCAGTCTCTTGATGTAGTTCTCGCGTATACATAACAAGTGTGTGCGCATCCTTGTAGAGTAGATTACAATATATGCACCTAGAGTGAAGGTGGTAATGCTTCTGTCCCATTGTCCGCGAGTCTCTCACACTGCTGAATGTGATGTTGAACAGGTTGATCACCATGATAAGTGAAAATCTACGTAGGTGCATTGTTCCTTATAAACCTAGTAGATAGGGTGACTCCAATCTCTTCCCAATCTATAAGATTATCTTTGTGTACTACCCACCAATGCGCTGTTGTCCCGAGCAAGGTATATACTAACATATCTCTTCTCTTAATTTTATCTATCCACCGTGTTTCCATGGCTTTCAAAAATATAGGAATATCTTTTGCCCTCGTATACCAAGGCTGTGTGCTACCTATCCCTCGAACAAAACGAAGTCCATTCTTACACGTAACCGCAATTTTTACCTCGCGCCATACTAGTTCATACATACCATGAGCCCAATTGTCACAAGTAATACTCGTAGTATCACTAATAGAATGATAATCTTCCCATTGTAGGATTCCTTCCTTTGATAGGTCATTGACCTCTCGGGTCCTAAATAGCGCATACATGGATTCCGTTTAAGTCCTCCTCACTTAGAGGCTCAACATAAGGTGTAGACTTCCCATCTATCAAAGATATCACAACCCTTTCCTCCTTGTTCTCAAAGCTAATATACCCATTTTGAATCTCAAGTCAGCATTATTCACATAACACCAAGGGCGTCCAAGCGGGGTTAGAAAACTGTCTACTTTTGCAAGGGCTAACACCTCAAAATACCCGGTGAACTTTTCCCCTTGTATGGTTATAGACGCATCCTTCAAAACTCCTATGGGAGTGGCCTTAGTCCTGTTTTCCATAAACAACACATTAGATGATGGTTGCAATGGAGGCCTCCCATTTATACCCATGCATCTAATGTAAGCACATTTACTTCTGCACCTATATCAATCAAAATATTTCTCAACAACCATCCATCTACAACAGCATTCAGAGTAATTTCTTTTTCATATTCAATGCTATCAAGGGGAAGATTTACATGCAGGATCTGTCATCCGGTCTCAATACTTGTGCATGGAGTGTTCCCTTTTAACCAACTTCCTAATAGTGGAATGATGTTCTCCTAGCGCAACATTTTGCACACTTCTCTCAGATCATCGATATTAGTTTGGACTATCTCTTATGCTTTCTTCTACTCCTTTAAGTATTGTATCTCACCCTGAAGACTCCTTAGCACTTCCATGGTGTCCTGGTAAACTTCCTTCTGATGAGAAGGATTTGGGTACCTTGCATATAAAATATCCTCCTTGGTGATCGTAGGCTTCACAGTGCAATGCCTCTCTGTTTGCTTTGCTTCAGCTCGCATAGTAATCTTCATAGTTATAGCCTTAGGTCCTTCTCGCTATCTTGAGCATCCATTGATCTTATACTACGCTACTGGATTCTAACCATCCGGGCCTTTGTTTTCCTACTTATGTTACTTACTTAGATGCTCATATAAGTTTGGGCACTCTTGAGCTATGGTTCTTCCCATAGAAAGAACATGCAATATTCTAAGGACATTCATTCCTATAGTGTTCGGAGATCAACACATATAACATGTTACACGAGGGAACTCACCTCTTCCTCCACCATGGCCTTGTCCTCCATATCCACCACAATATCCACATCCCCTTCCATGACCTCCTTCAAAATTCCCCTCATTCTGTCATAGTGCATTTAATTATGATCCCAATCCTAGGTGCTCATTCTTACCCTTAGAATTCTCTATTACACTTGTCTCGTTGTACCCCAATGTCTATAGTATCCTAGATCTTACCAATCAACCGACAATCTTCGGTATTAAGGGTCGTGGACTAGAAAACTTTACAAAAGCAAGATACATTCTTCCTTATCGCACACCGTAAAAAGGACAATGACTAGCATCTAGATTCAAATGACATATCTCACAATCCAACAGTAATGAGCGTACAAATCTGTGAGGGAAACTATCCTTGGTGTGACCTTCCACTTCACAATCTGTACACCAAATTTTTGAGCATGTTTCATGGGCTGAATTTGCTGATAGCTTTTCTAACTGCTTTTCCATAGCTATAATTTGTGCCTCTAAGAATGGAATAACGCCAGTGTCAATACTTTCAACTACCTCAGCATGCAAAGCTGCTTCTAGTGCTTTGCGTGGATCAGTGTATGTCTTATGTGACAATGCCCTTCTAAATGGTGTAATCAATCCTCCAACAAAACCATTGTGCATGTTGGCTTGCATGAATACCATAAGATAGTTTAGATAGAAGTGACTTAAAATGGGCATCATACTCACGTACACTCTCAGTAGTTCCTTGATATCCTTGAGTGCACTTATACTTTTCTGCTCAAACTCGGGGATATGGAACTCTTTCAAGAAAGCATCCTTCAATGTTGCATAATCCACACAATTTTGATTAGGGTCAAAATTCCTATACCAGTTGTGTGTTCATCCCTACACACTAGTAGCGAATTGACTTTCCTTACACTCAGAGCCATAATCCCTTTAGCGCGCCACAAGATTTCACAAAAATTCACATGTTCGACGTAATCCTCTATACCTCTATACTCCGGGAGACGAAGAGATATCTCCATATAGATATTTTTGGTTGTTCTGTGCCTTGCCAGCCTAATCCAAAACCTCCTATGTTTCCTCCGCCTCCGTAACCACCAAATTTAGTGGAACTAGAACCACCTATATCTCTTGACCCTCCACCTATAGTTGGAATAGGACCTGTAGATGTAACTCCCTATGCTCCGACAATAGTACTATACTACACCCCTACAATTTATGAGGTAGTTCCACTTCCGGATGATGCACTCGAAAATGTTCCTCCAAATAACATTGAATCCGTTTGTCCTGCCATTAATGTACTTGTTCCCTAACTTACTCCTGCTCTCTTACTTCCCAAGTTATTTTGTTGGTCACTTGTCTTACTAGATACTAGGAAACTAAGCGCAAGAGCTAGGTCACTAGGTGGATTAAGATGCGCACCGGGGCCTAGGTAGTCTTTGTTGGCTCACTTACTGTGTGAAGCCAAGGGGTATCTCTATCATGCTTTCCAAGATGGGGGATTTCTTAATGCTCGGCTCCATGTTTTCTACGTGAGTTGTAAATCCTTCACAATCCATCTCTCCTCAACATCATAATTTCTGCAACAGAACATTACTTCTCTATCTCCCTCTCGCATGCCTCATTATACTTAAGTTGTCTTTCCTCTCTCTGCCTCTCTGCCACTAGGTCTACCATATTTTACCAAACCTGTTCCGCCCTCACGCGTGGTGAATTTTAGTTAGCCATCAGTTTACTCTCCAGGTTCAAAGTTACCATCAATATCTTGATCACCAGCATAATACCTTACAATTATACTCCTCTTGGATACCGCAAAAAATGGAATTCAGCTACCTTCGGCCAAGAATACTTTAAAATTGAATATTCTAGAATATAACTATTTAGAACACCACAAAACCACGTATCCACAAAGATGAGTCTAAATCAGATCAGGATCGTAAAGGGCCTGAAATTCTTTCTATGTCCATAAAAGTGTGTGATACCTCCAATTTTGCTTGGATGCATAAGCAGTAAGCCACTCGTATAGTTCTACTGGAAAGATAGCGAAAAATCTATCATATAGGTTGTCATACAGATTATGTTCTACCCAAGTGTGTGCGTTAAACTCAGATCCACTGTTGAACAATCATGCATATTCTTCCTCCAGATCATGTATCCACTCCTCAATACTTTCTAGAGTTAACCGGTATGTCTTCATCGCGAACCATCCTAAAAACAATCTGAAAAGAGGTCCTGGAAATAGAACCAATGATGTAGCCTAGAATTTACTAGATAACACCCTAGTCGCTTTGCACATCACTCGGCCCTAGACTAAGTGCTCACCCAAAGTGCGCAAAGGTACTGGGTTCCTCTTTAGGGTTGTTGTAGCAGGATGTTTAGCGTGATGAAGGAAGAAACATATATAACCATAATTAATACATCGTTCTACAATGCATGCTACATTTAGATCTATGGAAAAACAAGTTTAAACAATAATCATGATTGAATCAATAACATGCACTACTCAATTACACACGGGAATGACACTTAGATTCAGCCAATATCTTCCATCTATTAATAAACACAGAAGCTCCTTACAATAATGTCAATCTATACCAATGCATGCATAGATCTCGATCTGAGAATTCAGTCATATATCTCTATACCTCCATACATCCATCTCTCCTGTGTATATGTATATATCCCTCTATTACACACACCTTCTACTAAGTGCTTCACATCATATATATAGGGTGGGGGATTTCCCTTCACCGCTTATCTATTCCAGTAAATAGATCGCATGTTATTAATAGCCACACATGTAAGTGTGTTATCTATAGACCTCTTGTAGTTTAAGCGAAGTGTCAATCCTATCTTTAGCTAGTCTCCATGCAAAATGCTTCGATCTCGATCCTCCAAAGATAGACAATTTGTGGCACGCACATCTCTTCATCGTGTGTGTTCCGTATGCCATCTTCCAAAAATAGGTCATCATGCTTAAAATCGGCCAAGTCCTACAAGCTGAACTTGCCCTCTACACGTGGGTCCTTCTTGTTCCTTCGTGCCCTTGATCCTAGCCTTCTCTCCCACGTGGACTTCTTGTGTGATCTCTAATAGGCATTCTCTGATCAAAAGTTTCAATAATTTGATAAATATTAGAAATGCAAGTAGATTTATGAGGTTTAACGTTTTTGGATAAGTATCGATTATGTATATGGATATGAGATACCAATACACCTGTTTCAAATAGTAGCCAGTAAGGTTGAGAAGGTAAATGTCATGAGGACACTCTTTGATAACATTATATCATCAACAAGGGTAAGGTTAATAGAAATTGTAGTTTTCCTACTAGAAGAAATAAGGGAACATTTTAGTAGGGATGATTTACTTCAAGCAATGTCCTATTGTAATAGTTTCCAAAATGAAATATATTTACAACAAGACTACCACAATATATAGACTACATTGATTCAAAGTTTCCTAATCATGTTAATATCAATAGAACAAAAATTATAGTTATTTTAAGAAAGGAAATTTTGATTGATCAATCCCATGAATTCACCTCTACAATGATTGAGAAATTTAAAATGTTTGGATAATCCCTTAGAGTGTGGAGCAATAACTCAACTATGGAAAAAAATTTGGGTTAAGTGTTATTTTGCAGAAACCATGTTTGAGTTTTTCTCATTGGTTGAGCTATGTCAAACAATGATTTTGGTTTCAGTTGAATATGAGATAATTTTTAGTGCCTTGACCTTTATAAAGTCAAAATTATGAAACAAGCTTGATAAAAAATTGGAAAATTGTTTGAGAATTTACACATCATGGTATGAAGTGAATAACTTTCCATATGAAAAGGATTTGGAAATATGGAAGTCGATTAATGAAAGAATAGGGGCTTATAACAATGCCACAAATACAACATACGACCCTATTAAACGAGTTGACTATTAACAATTTAAAAGTCAGAGAACTAGTCAAGCAAATGATAGAGATGATCCACCATCAATACATTGAAAGCTTCCATTTGTATATATGTGATATAGATGTTCATAAACTATATTTAAATATTTAGTACATTGTTCTAATAATATATTTTATCTTATTTGTATTTTTTTCTAAAACATAGTGTCAATTTGTAATCTTCGGAATGAAACTTGAAATACATTGCATTGATTTGTAGTCTTCACAATAGAAATACATTGTTTAAAAACACTTATGTTTATCATACACCTACAAAGAATTAACATAAAAGGATTGCCAGTTTTGTGAACCATTATGTATTGAAATGAAAAATAACACTATTCCTCATTCAACTTGCTTGAGACATGTCTTGTAGAAATGGAAAAAAATTCAAAATTCCTCTTAATTGTATCATCCTCTGTAACATGTTTCACTCTTCATCTGTTGGAATTATAATTTGTTATAAATCAAAGTGACTAACATGTAACTTTATTAGCAATTCATAATTGATATTGGAGATTTCGTGTATTGTTGTATGCAAATTTATGACAAGGATATCAATTGTTTAACAAAGCTAAAGAAATTATCTCATCTACCTTCTTAGGAATTTGATTCTTCTCTTGCATCATTTTTTCCTTCATGTTCTTCTAGAATGCATTCTTCTTAATGAATTGGCATGATTTTTCAATGAGCATTAGAAAACCAAGATTTGTCAAATCATGTACCTTTACATGCAACTCACATAACATTGTTGGAGACTTATTCAAACATTCATGTGCTTTTCTTAGAATCACACACTTCCAAATGATAGATGATGCCTTTATTGAGGCATCACTCCGGTTTTGAATTCTTTTGGATGTCAGTTCCATGTCACCAAATTTGTAGATAGCTTCCAAAAATTTCCTTGATGTATCCTCTCTTGAAGCCATCACTTTTTCTGCTATAAGTTATGTATTTTCGAGCTTAGCAGAGATTCCTGCAGATTATCCATGAATTCAAACAATCTAATGAAATCATATTTTTTTGGGTTTATTTACCCCCAAACATTATCTGTCATATTAATCCCTTCCTTTTTATAAAATTTGGATATTTTTTGTTGGAAGAATGTATTTCCTTTTGTGCTTTTACTCCATCCTTTTACAATATTTCATTTTTTTCTCTCTTCCTTCTATAATCTATCCTTGAGTTTTCTCTCTTCCTCTAGGCTATGTTCCCATTTTTTGGACTTTTCTTTCTCTACCTTCAAAACCTCTTGCAATTCTCCCATCCTTTGTTCTAATCTATTATACTTATCATTTCATGTAACTTATTATTCACTTCTTTCGATTCTACGTATAAATGTTCATTTGCAGTGATTGCGAGTCATAGAGGTAGATTATTTTATCCTCTTCTCTAACTCATTGGTCTTATTAACTGCCACTTTTCTGTTTTCTTTCTCATTTTCCAGTCTGCCTCTAACTTTTGAATTTTATTATTCAAATTATTTTTCTCTCTATCTTCCTTTAGCAATGTTGTGTATACCACATCATTGTTCCTTTTTGATACATTTATTTTTTCACAAGGTTTCATTCTAGTAAAATCCATTTGAAGGGTGGTTACTTCGTAGTCATTGCAAACCATTTGATCCTCTAGTTTTTCAACTTTGGGCACAACATACATGTATTCCATGGTATCTATGTCTAGGTTATATGTAGGAAATACCCTAATTGTGGTAGGATCTGAAGTTACTGAGTAGCCTGTAACATTTTCTTATCATTTCTTTTATCTCTTTTTGATTTGTGGGAAAAATCAACTTGGTAATAAAAACCTGAGGCTTTTGAAGGAATGAACTACTTGAATGGAGGATTAATTGAAGTTTTAGGGAATTTCCTTGTGGATTATAATTTTTTTGAGGGTGGCATCACCTTACGTAATTAATTGCCTTGAGGAAATGATAACTTGCGTAAGAGTAATTGTATCTGTCCCAAGTATTTTCATCTTCTCAAGTCCTTGTTGACTACTAATAAGAACTATATGTATTTTCATCTTTAGAATAATATATTGGTGTGGAACTTCCTGACCACTACTACTATAATAACTATAACCACCAACAATAGCAACACTAATGACTCGCTACCAACTCCTATTAAATTTTTAACTTTGTGGATGAAATGTTTCTTGAGGATTTTACTCCGGAAAAAAATGCATTGGACTACCACTTGTTGTATGTAGTGGTACTTTCTCTGAAGTTATGGGCTAACCTATTGGAACATATTCTATGATGTACCTCTGGTTGTAGCCAAATACCTTATGATGTTGAACCCAAACAACCACCAAGGTAAAACCCATATTTTTTATTATAAATGCCCCTGTAGTATATGTTTGTTTCATGATTTCCTTCAGACTTTGTTTATATGAGTTATCTCCCCTAGTATGGGGAGTTTGTAATTCCTCCTTACAGTCAAAATGATCATCACTACTTGCCACTATGGGACTCACTCCATTCCACAATATGCTAAAAACTGCATCTTCTGGAATAGAATCATAATCTGAAACAACTTTTGGATCTCCTAGGTCCTACCTCATAGACCAAAAGGTAATTATTTTTACCTTTTCCAATTTTTATCTCGCAACTCAACATCCGTATGGTTTGTAATTGTTTTAAGAAGAGGACATTTTATCATCTCTTGCATAAAATTTTGATATTTAACTTTCTCTGCCTCTTTTTATGGATGCAATCCAAAATTTGTGTTGACAACTCTTGAAAATTAATTCCTTTATCAATAGCAATTTCATCCATTATTTTTTTTACCTCATCCCAAGAGTTCTTGTTTTTTAATTTTTTTTAGCAAGTGTTTACTTTCATGATGAATTTTTGTGGCGAGTTCTTGTTCACCACTACCCTTACTTTAATCACCTCACATGGGTTATACAGCTAGTGAGATTCAACATTAAACTTACAAAATTTGAAAATGTTCATGTGCCACATTGAAATATTTTCTCTCAAATGTGAACCCTCTGCATGAAAATGGAAAGGAAGGAAATATGCTCCTCTTTTTTGAGTGATGAAATACTTTTTATATGTGCTTTCTATCTATCATATATATTCCAAGGAAAAAACCCTCTTTGTCACATGTATTGGAAATTAATAAGGTTGTACTCTAATCCATAAAACCTTAGCACATTATATTCCTCCATGAAGTACCAGTTAGCCAACTATATTTCGATCCCAATTGAATGCAATCTCTACATGTCATAGGAAATCTAGGCATTATACTTTTTGAAATTTCTTGATAAATTGGAGTCAAAAGTAGTCCAAAATTGATTGTAGTCCCTTCGATTATCAAACATCCTTATCTTGGGGGTCCACTTAGTTAATGGAAGCAACACTTTTGGTTGGCCCTCAACATCATTGTAGGCCTGAATTACAAGCTTGTTTCTCACAAACCATTCAACAAACTACCATAGAAATAAATAGCACAAGTAGGTAGTGAACCTAAAGGTCTTAGTGTCGGAACCTTATTTGATTATTAATAATTGTTTATGCATATATTTTTAATGTGCTCAATAAATCTGTATGCACAAGGTGGAGTAATGAACTGGATATTATATACCATTTCAAGGAGAGTTACACTTTCTCATCACTATCTAATCTAAAGGAAAATGCTAGCATAGAAACAATATCCATAACCCACGGTTTAAAATTCTCAATTGTATAAGGAGGCCTCCCTTTTGGTACCATTCCATCAAGTGTTATTTTTCACAAAAAAAATCATTTGGCATTTTGAGTGGTGGCATGATAATCATTAGCAATTGTTTCTAGGTTTATGTTGAAGGTTCCTAATTATTTACTTTCAAACCCCAACACACAACCAATATTTTCCTCCGTAATGGAAAAAATTTCTTCTCTGGTGCCATTTGCAACAATCATTTTTTCCCATTATAATTCTAGGCACAGTGCATGAAAAAATTAGGGGCAGGTATAACCTCATGGAGCATCATGCGTCCCAATCCAACCCACCACATTGTCTAGTGAAAACCTAATGGATTTGAATGATTTTTGTCTTATTCGACATGAATATCTAAGATGTGAGGTTTTTGTGCCAATTACGGGGATCATAGATATCATGATATTCATCAGTAAAACCGGGGTTTTAATCAGTTTGGTGTATGGGATTGGGGTTATATTTTAGGATCATGTGGAAGTAGAGTTAGACATGCTTAGAATTTTAGATTATGGAAACCCTCAACCCTAATTTGTAAACCCTTGTGTTGAAATATTTCAAAGTGGAGGCTTATACAAGTGTTACTTATAAAAATATTTAAAGAATTAAATGTCGATGAAACTTACTCGAAAAACTAAATATTTTGAGTCTTATACAACTCTCAAATTTTATGAATCTATTCAACCTTCGATTCTAAGAGTATTCTTGCAGAGTGGAATAGACATTAAATATCACCTCGTAAGTAGTAGCACATCATTATAAATGATTACATATTTCAATGTAGACGTCAAATTTAGTCTATTTTCAAATTCCATTCTATGGATGATAGTTTTCACTTCACTAGGCCTATTTCCAGCACTTCCATTCGAAATGTGGTTATGTCGGGCATTTTTCTTGGAATATATCCTAATATGTTGATCTTAATATATCGAATGATGCATAATATTTAAAATAATTTAATAAAAACATACTTACATCATGTATCTATATGTATTTGACGTGGTAAACTCACACGTTGAAATGCCCCATCACTAAAAAAATTTCCATGTAATGGTTTGTGAGTTGATTATAATTATATGGCTGTACTATGGTCGTAATTAAGTATTGTGAATAAAATAATATTGATTTCTAAATCATTCATTCATTTCTATCCTTTTACATATGGGTGATTGATCATATTGAGTATATGAATATCAATGAATGTTTTTATCTTCTGTAATGATCATACTATTATCACTCATTAAGTATATGCATGAGTGTCCTACTAACCATCATGATATATCCAAAACCAATGGGATTTTTTTCTTCTCATATGCCTCAAGTGAGAACACAAGGAGTTCAATTTATGTGATATGACAGAACGGGGGAATTACATGTAATAGTGTATTCTATGTTGTTTTATTTTACATAGATTGCTTATGGTTTTGGAAAAAATTTAAATTCATTTTTTTCCATTATTAATACCCATTACATTATGTTGCAATGATGATGGTGATGGAGGAAAATGTTTCATTTTAGTCCGGACTTAAGAGAATATTAATCACTTGTTGAAGTGTGATATAAAAGGATTTTTCACTTAGATACTCGACTCACAAGAACTGTTCACCACTAAATGGGTGGAGAGACATCTATATGATGCTTAGTATGAGACATTATATAGTGAACTCCATGAAAACTTACATTTTTGTTGGTTTCGTATGATATGTGATGAGATTTGAAATTAGGATGAAAGTACCCTTGGGAGGAAGAAAACCATTAGAGACTCGCATAGATAGACACCAAAAGGACTTGTGTAGGTAACATTTGGTGGAGTGGATCTCTTTGTGGTTATGTATTTGAGTATATTGTGTCTAAAAGCTCTTTCCATGAGGAAGTGAGATTCAAATTTCTCTTTGAGCCACATAGAACTTGTTTGAAACATTATACACTCTAAATAAATAATCTAATAGTGTGTCTTGGAAGTGGAAATATTCCTATGGAGGGATAAATTCCTATGTATTTGAAAATCATGAAAGGGATAAAAAGGAACAGATTGATTAATTAGGAGTTCAACATGAATGATTCAAGAAAGTAGGAGCTTAGGAAAATATGATATTATCAAGCATGACAGAAGAAACTAGATGAGAGAGGTTCTAGAATTAATGGGGATATAAACTTTGTAAGTACCAAAAAAACCTAGTGTGAGTGGGAATGGAATTGGGATGACCACCAAAAAGGAGAAGGTATCGAGAGAGAATGAATACATATTTTTGAGAACAAAAATATATAAAACCTATCAAAAAATTAATACACTTTGGATGGAATCACTTATCAACCCAATAAATATTCTCATGAGAATGGATCATGTTATATAGGATGCATCATGAGTATTGAAACTAAAATTGATTATTGCACCCCAAAAATATTGGCCAAGTACAAGAAGGCATGTGGACGCACAAGGAGAAAGTGTGCAAGGCAGAGCAAAGGTTTTGGGACTTAGCCATATTTGGTGTATCAAACAGAACACGAGAAAAGCATGACTGACTGTGCATGTGGAATGGATAAGGTGCCATCCTGGTAGCTTGGTGCCCATGGAAGGAATATACCTTGCGATGGAAGATTCTAGAAGGCCATCATTGCAAAGAGTGGAGAGCTCGAGCCTGAAGAAGCATGCTCCCATGAAGGACCACCTTGGACACTTGGCAATGGATCTAAAACTCTCGCGGAGGCTTGAAGATGTTGAGAAAGGCTATAAATACAAGCACCCACTAGAGGAAAAGAGATAGAAATAAAAAGAGGTGAAGCCATGTAGGAATATTGTGAGAGATCCATAGGTTGGGTTTAGAGGATCTATAGGAATACGTTGTACTAAGGGGATGGGTTTTGAACATTTTTCTTTGTACTATGAAGGGCCTAAATCTAGTTCTGATTTATGATATTGATCTGTATTATCATATGAATCTGTGATTACCTGATTTATTGTAATATGGTTTTAAACATGCTTCATATGAATATATGTGTGGTTCTAGTTCTACTACATGGTTATATGTATATTTCATATGAGTGGGTGTAAACCCCTATGCTTTTCTTTTCTATTATGATTCAGATCTATGTTTTGTAATGCTTAAATTATATGAATGAGCACATTGGTCTAGAATCCTTTCGAGCTCTAAGATGAATGTATGGTTCCTTTCTAATTTGTTCACTTAAGTTTCTATTGTAAATAATGCATTCTCACACAACTCACATAAAGGAGGGACTCGGTGCCCACATGTGCCCCAGGTGAGCACCCAATTCCTACTAGGTGATAGGTCGACATGTATGGGATTTCCTTGTTCTTGAGAAGGGCTTAAAAATGACTACATCTTAGTTCCGTTGCGGGACCTCTTTTGAAGTTATTATGAGAAATGGCATACATTTTTGTCTTTGTGATGTGTAATGACAGAACACCTGACTTTAGAAAGTGTTGAAACGTGGTTCAAGAGCACGGAGGATGAGTTTTCTCAAATATTTAGCATTGGGCCTGAGTTTAGTATGCATGGATGGGTAGAAGAGAACCTATACAATGAGTTGTATGAGACATTATTTTGTTGTTTCCTAGTAGAGCTATATGAATGGCTCTCAAAGATATGCATCCAGATCAATCTAGTTCTGTTGATCATGCGTGTGGACCCAAGATGACTATCAGAGGCTACATGATGTAGATTTGATGTGCTATTGATCACTAGGTGATGACTAGTTATACTTTAGAATACTCCATTTCGATGTATTCTTGCCCAGAGATCGCTGAGTTCAAGTTTCTGAGGGAGCCTAAAGGATCATTTTTTCATATTATTCCTCTAGCTATGAAGATATTGGTCATTACTTTGAGTTTAGAATCATTCCCCATGGCCGGCAAAGCTCTCTGAGCACTGGGAAAGGAAGCTAGGGTGAAGTAAGATGGAGGACGTTGCAACTGAAAAGGAAAGGGAGGAGAGATGAATCAAGTATAATGAAGCTCGTGAAAGGGAGATGACTAGACAATGTGAGGTAGCAAGTGTGATGGATCTATGGAGGTAGATGTTACAAGAGGGTGTTGAAGTTCACGCGGAGGATGTGGATCCTGAGCATTCTGTGCTACCCCATATTGTCAAGTACGTAAGAGGAGCCCCTTGGCCTTCATGTGAGAGCTCTTCGCATGGAGAAAAAACAACCATTGGCATGCATCTGAACCCACCTAGCGACCGATCCCTTGCACTTGGTTTTCCATATCAAGGGAAGAGTATTGTTAACCCAGTTGGTATCGGTGGAAGTGAATGATCTATACCAGGAGATATAATTTCTCGTTTGGGACTTATATGGTTGCACATACCATTCCATTGTTTTGAGGATTTTCTAGAAAAATACAGATACACAATCCTTCGGTCTCACATTTGGGAGTGGCACGGGGGTACACTATTGGTAGTGGGACATTATCACAGACCATCGATGCGTAGTTCAGTGGAATGTTGGGAACCCTTGGCACAACCACTACTGGACCTGGTGGATCCAATGGATCTGGTGGGTCAGGAGGAATAGGACCTGGTGGACCCAATGGATCTGGTGGAGGGAACAACAGAGAAAACACCAGAGAGGAACCAAGGCTCTAGCTCAAGAGGACATAGACCCTGACCATCCCACAAGTGATTTTTGAAATGCCTTTGCACTTACCAGACTATAGGGGTATTGAAGATGCTACAGAACATGTGCACAAGTGTGAGTTACTATGGTGTGCAATGGGATCACTAGCCTAGAGCAGAAGGCAAGCTAGTTTGCAACTACATTGCAAGGGTGCACGCATAGCTGGTATAGGAAGTATGACCCCCATCAAACGGTGGTGGATTATATAGCGTTGAAAAACACTTTCCTCATAGAGTTTCATATTTCGAGTTCAAGCAAGAATAGCATCAATGCCTTGAAGGAGATCCAACAGGGAATGGCAGAGAGTGTGCAGGAGTATGATGCATGGTTTAAAACTCTCTTGTCAAACTGTCATATGACATCCACCCCTCACAACATGCTCAATGGTTTGTTGGAGGGTTGATCACTCCATTTAGGAGGGCATTGTCACATAAAATGTTCACTGACCCATGCGAGGCTTTAGAGGTTGCCTTACACGCTGAAGTTGTTGGGAGTGTGGATACTGGTGTTATTTCATTTTGGAGGCCCAAATCACCACAATGGCCAATCAATTAGAAAATTTATCTACAATCTCAGTGCATGAGGTCCATAGTGGGCTTTGGTGTATAGAATGCGAAGTGGAGGGTCATGCAAAGGATAGTTTCCCTCAAAATTTAGTGCGCGCTATGGCAATAGACTGTGAGATCTGCCACGGGGATCAAGATGCAAGTAGATGCCCTCTACTCCAACACACAATCCGTAAGAATCTTTCTCACTCTGCAAGTTATGTACCTACAATCCATGACACCGAGAGACTGCATCGATTGATCAGATCCATGATGCTATTGATCTGGGTGTACGCCAAACTAGCCTTATTGGCATTTCTAAAGATGATGACCGATGTTATGAAGGGCACGTAGATGGAGGGGCACGTGGAAGAGGTTTTTGTGGAGGAGTTCATGGTTGTGGTAACCATAGTAGAGGAAGAAGTGAGTTCCCATGGGGAACATGTTATAATTATGGATCTACAGAGCATTATAAACATGAGTGTCCTGATCTATTACAATGCTCATGGTGTAGGAAGAAGCACAAGTACGAAGAGTTTCCAAAACTCTATGAGCATATGAACCAGCAACACCAGAAAGATAAGGGCGCTGCTATGGTGAGCGTAAAAAAGGAAGATTTATAATTGATGCCAAGAGTAGTGCATGAGTTGTAACTAGAACTCCAGACGGGTGACTACACGTGTAGAGGTCGTGCGTGCCGGGAGATCTTAAGACCAAGGACATTAGTCTCTAGAGAGGAGTTTCTACATGGAAAGTACCCAGACCCTACCCATCAGAAAGAAGTATACCAGGAGACTATATATGTGATTCAAAGTTTACAAGGGGAGATACAATATCTCAAGGAGAAATCGAGGCAAGTAGGGCAGCGAAAGGATAACGAAGTTCTAAGGAATGACCTGGATGAGGTCAAAGAAGTATGTAAAATGTTAAGGCAAGAGAATATTATTCCCTTGCTAGGAGAATGGTTGAGGGAGAAGGTACCACATGCCAGAGTGGAGCACGAGAGGAAGGTCTTGCTTGCAAACCTTTCTCCACACAACATCAAATATGATAAAGAGATTACTCTGAATGCGGTTGTTGATGGATGGATTCTGAGAAATATCCTCATCGACATGGGAGCAGAGGTGAATTTTCTTACCTTAGATGCCTGGCATCAAATGGGAAGGCCCGCATTGCAGCCATCTTTAAATGTGTTGTATATGGCGAACAAGACTAAGGAAATTCCCATTGGAGTCCTGAAGGATGTAGTTATCACCATTCAAGGGGCCAAGTTCACTAGAGACTTCAAAGTCTTGGCACTTGCCGAGGCAGAAAAATTTCCAGCATTTCTTGGGCACCCATGGTGTTACAAGAATAATGCTGACATAAGTTTTAACAAAGGATATATCAGTTTTAAAAAAGGAAGAATGGGTGGTCATCCCTTTGATGGATGGGAAGTCGGCGCCCTACATAGAGCCGTTGGGGAAGAATTCCTTGATAGAATCTATGTGCACTCCATCAGAGATCCTAAGGTAATTCACCCCATGGAGGGGGTCATCCAGTTTGAAGACACTCAGTCTATGAGTGATACCACTAGCGTGGCATGTGACAATTGGGTGCAGGACCTATGAGTTAATTGGGTGAAAATTGAAAGGACCGGTAATAAGGGTGACAAAGGTGTGCTCAGTCAAGCACCTGGGAGGAAATAAGTTTCCTAGCTACTCGGGAGGAGCATTTCCTGAGATTTTCCTGTAGGAAATGGAAGCTCAGTGGAGAAATGAGGACGAAAGAAGAAGAATGCTCAGCTATAACCTACTCGGGACTGCAGCATGTTGGTGGGCTACACATCGGGAGAACCTCCTGGAGTGGCACGAGGTAAGAATTGCACTCTCTGTAAGGTTTTCAAGAAGCAACGTGCCCATAACTATACAAGACTACCATGGGAAAGAAACCACTTCATTTCATATCCAAGCATGTGAGGAATCCTAGATGGGAAGCATGGAAGCATTACCACCTTCGTTGTGGGTACACAAGTTGTATTCCACCTTGCAAGGATGTGTGCATGCATGGTACATTCATTCAGAGATGCATCATCAAACAAGTAATTGGCAAGAGTTGGTGGCTGACCTCATTCAAGAATTTGAGTATAGAAGCACCAAACAGGTGTTGCAAATAATCAAGCACCTTACAATGGGAGATAGTGCCATGGTTGAGGATAGGCTGTTGGAATTACTAGAAAATCCTGATGTGGAGACACGCCTCTATGAGGAAGAATAAGAGGAAGTACATTTTGAGCACGCATGTATGGAAAAAGAAAAAGGAAAATTGGTCTATGTCATAGACGGGGAAGAGATGGAGACGTTGGATGTTGATCATTTAGAGGGTACACACGAGGTCATTGACAATACTGATGAGCAAGCACGCACCTACCATGAGCCCTTGAAGAAAAAGAAGGTTAACATTGGGATAGAGGCCGAACCTAAGGAGGCTATCATTGACAACTATTGGTTGGAAAAGGAAGTTTTGAAGATCATTGATCTATTGCATGAATTCCAAGATTTGTTCCCTCATGGGTACCATGAACTCAAAGGTGTCCACCATTCCTTGGGAGAAATGAAGATCAAGTTAAAAGAAGGTGTGCACCTGATTTGGAAGAGACCTTATCGGATGAATCCAAATTTGCACGTATAGGTTAAGGAAGAGATAGACAAGATGATAGCATCAGGTATCATTGAGGCGATTGAAGAGTCATAATGGATAAGCGCGATGGTCATCAACATCAAGAAGGATGGGAGGATCGGGATCGTGTTGACTACATGGACTGAATGCGTATATGTCATTTATCATTTCCCTACCTTGTTTACTAAAGAAATCTTAGAGGGAATGGTCAAAGCGCGAAGCCTACTCCTTCACAGATGGGTTCTCAGGGTAGCACTAGGTGCGAATTAGAAAGGAAGACTAGAAAAAGACAACTTTCGCCACTAAATGGGGAATTTTTTCCTACATGGTCATGCCTTTTGGGTTGAAGAATGTGCCTGTTGTGTTCTCGCGCATTGTAGTGCAAGCCTTCTAGGACTTCATCCACAAATTTCTTTAGGTCTATTTGGATGATTGGACTGTATATGGTCTTGTCAAGGACCATTGTGATAACTTGAGACTAATGTTTGAAAGATGTTGTCAGTTGAGAATATCCCTCAACATCAAGAAGTGTGTCTTTGCTACCCCATTTGGAACCTTATTAGGGCATATCATATGCAAAGAAGGCTTACTAGTAGATCCCGCCAAAGTTGTAGTCATTATGGGTTTGGGGGAGCCTACTAGCCAAAGCGTCGTACATGGATTCCTTAGACACACGGGATATTACAGGAAGTTCATTAAGGGGTATGCCAAAATCGTCGTGCCCTTAGAAGAATTGTTGAAACATAAAAGTGTTGTTGTTGCAGACTCACAGCACCCCTGGATGCAGATCAGGCTTCTAGGTTGATCACTCTAGCATCCAATGTGATTGCACAACATGGAAACCTCTCTCCAAGTGTGGGGACTTGTAAAACTGAGAGAGGAATCTCCAGATTAGAGGCTGGTTCCTCAAACTCCTCTGATTTAGATCTATATTTTGCAAAACTATAGAGGTTTAGATCCTAATCCTACTCTAAACTGCCAGGAGACAGGGATAGAAATGCAAAAATTGAAACTAACTAAAGATGGTGATGCACCAAAAGGAGTGGTGAAACATTTCTGTCAAGCAAATAGACACAAACCAGAGATTTGCAACATGAAACATACACAGGCTGATAAGATATAACTTAGGATCTGAAATAAAGCAAATAATACAAACAAGGGACTGTAAACCATTCACAGAGCTTGCATTATCATTTCCAGTGTCAAAATCACTACATTACACCCTCATAGAGGTAAAAAATATTACATCCTTTGGAGAGGTTTGATTCTTCAAAACAATCACTTGCTGGAGGTGAAAGAAGAAGTTGTTATGTCAAAAATTGTTCCCCCTTTCAGAAATGAGCCAAATCTAGCTTTTACATTGCATGGGTCGAGCCCAGGGGACAGAAAATGTACAAAAGCATGGAATCCCATCCCTTCTTGACTGCAGGTGCATTAAAAAATCATGGGGGACCTTACAAACCCATACCCTATCATTTTGACTGGATTACAAGAGAATGCGACCCATTTCGCATTAAATCAGTCACCGGAATTTCATTTCTAGCCATGAACACGCGTCAGATCTGTTTCTCATTTTCTCTCTCTAGACTGCACCAAAATTCAAGATTAACCCTAGAATCACATAGATAATTTCATAAGCTTTCCGTTGATATAAAGAACGTGCAAATCTGAGCTCTGGATCAAAAGATATGGAGATCTGAAGATCTAGGGCACAAAACAGCGAAACTACGTTTTGAAATTTTCCGCGCTCGCCACTGGATGACACGTGTCAAGCGCTGATTGGCTGAGAAATTCTCTCTCCTCCACCTTTCCGCTGGCTTTCCTTTTGAAATTTCCTTGTGGGCCCTTAAACTTGGACACGTGGCACTATTTCATTGGCTCGGGCTGACCCTTCAAAACTTGCCCTTTGACTTTTGGACCTTTTCCCTTGTGACACGTGTCATGATTTGATTGGTCCGTGGGTCTTCCGCAGCTTTTGCGCCCTTCACGTCTTTTTGTCCTGGATGTCCCAATGCTGTTTGGGACAGAATCCTCTGATCTGCCTGAAATGGGCTTCCTTGTCCCTTATCTGCCGATGACATGTGGCGCAATCTGATTGGCTCTCGGCTCCTTTAGCTATCCGCGTCCCACGCGTCCCTTTGTCCCAACTGTCCCAATACGAAATTTCTCTGTTTCGGGCGAACCACCGGCCGGTTCACGTCCTTCATGTACATTTGTTCCAACTGTCTTGGACTATCTGGGGTAAATTCTTCCCGGTTCGCTGATTCAATTTGGTTCGCGTTCCTTTGTCCCGTGTGTCCCAAAGTAGTTATTCGATTTCTCTTCTCCTTGGTACGAACCGGCTTTCGCGTCCTTTGGCGTATTCCTGGCCCAACTGTCCCGGTGCTAAAGTTCTCTGTTTCGGTCGATCCGGGTGGTTTGCGTCCTCACGGCCCGAATGTCCCAAACTATTTTGCTCAACAGTTAGTCAATTTTGCTTCCTCCTTCAGCCGGATCGGCTTCTCGCGCCCTTCGCGTCCCTCTGTCCCAGGTGTCCCTTTGCTTCGCGGGCCACCTGGAGGCTTTTCAGTCGATCCACATCTCGATGTCCCTCATGTCCCTACTATTGTGAGGACTAGGACTTAGCCAATTTTCACGATTTTTCCTGTCCCAAGCTTGTTTTTGCCGATTTTTTCACCTTTCCTCAGAACTTGCTCTTTTCCTCCTGGATAGGAGAGTTAGAAAAATTCTGAGGGGACCCTAGGAACATGATTATTTTGCCCTGAATCCATCCATTTTCCTAGGACTTGAGAATTCTGATGTATGTTATCAAATCAACCCTGGGGGTGAATTTGGATAACAATTTGGCGACTCAGCGGGGATACCTTCTTGTTAGGTAGAAGATACCAGTTGCCTTAAGTAGTCCATTGGGCATGGAGTCATCAAATATTCTGTTTAGAACCTCAACTGACTCAGGATGTGCAAGGAGGAAGATGGAATATCACCTGATGAAAGCAAAAGACTACAAAACATCTCCATGAACAACAAGCTGTGCCAAAGCACTTAGGGAAAACAAGACTAACCTACAGCAAAACAATGTGCACAAGCACTTGGAGGAAAGAAAATTTAATCTAATATTTACAGAGGTAGTGAACTTTCCTCTAGAAGCAGCGCTTGAGATAGATTCCATTGACTGGAATCTACAGTTCTTCACCATCCAATGAGGCCAGTTGGAAAGCATTGTTGTTCTTGCACTTTGTGACCATATATGGGCCACTCCAAATGGCATCAAATTTTGAATGCCTTCCCAGTTTTGCTCTATCCACATCCCATTTCAACACTAGATCTCCAACTTGAAAAGCTCGTATTTGGCCTTCCTTTCAAAGGTCTTCTTGATCAAAGCTTGATCCTTTTCCATTGCTTGGGATGCCTGATTTCTGGTCTCTTACACTCCATCAACTCGCATACCTCACCTCCATGGGCTCAAATTCAAGCAACTCCAGCTGCTTCATGAGTTCCAATGTTGGCAACTCAAGTGACATGGGCAAGGTTGCCTCTCTTCCATAGACAAGCCTGAATGGAGAGTTACTTGTGGATCTTTTGGGAGTTATCCTATCAGCCCATAAGGCTGATTTCAGTTTGGTATGCCAAGACCTTTGATTCTCATCAAGAGTCCTCCTAATGATCCTCAACAAGTTCTTGTTTGTAGACTCGGCCTAGCCATTACCCTGAGGGTAATAGTTCGATGAAGTGCTTAGGTAAATACCGTTCTTGACAGCCCACTCAGTCACCCTAGATCCAATGAATGCCAATGCATTATCAGAGATTATTGTGGTAGGTACACCAAATCTGGTTGTTATCCCCTCATAAAAGTCTAAGATGCTAGACTCATTCACCTCTTTGAGTGCTACTGCTTCTGTCCATTTGGTGAAGTAGTCTGTGGCTGTCAAAATCCATTTGTGCCCTTGGCTTGAATTGGGATTAATGACTCCAATGAAGTCCAAACCCCATTGCATAAATGGCTGGTCAACTAAGATTGGATGCAATGGGAGGGCTGCAAGTCTCTCTTTTCCTGTGAAGAATGCACAATTCTTACACCTCTTGATCCATGCATAGCAATCACTGAAGATTTTGGGCCAATAATAACCAGCCTTCATGATTTTTAGAGCTGTCACTCTTGGTGCAAAATGGCCACCAGCTGGTCCATCATGGAACTCTTCTAATACCCTTTGAATCTGACCTGTGCTAATGCATCTCAACAGCACTCCATTTACATCTTTCTTGAACAAAACTCCATCAACAATGGCATATGGGACAGCCTGTAATCTGAAGTGTCTCCTTTGGGTCTTGTTCATCTCTGGAGGGCATAGGCCTGTGCCTAGGAAGTGCATAATACCTTGGGTCCAGCAAGGAGTCGGGGCAGCATTGTCTTCTTCTTGTTTGCCACTTGGCTCATGACTGTCTGGACTGTCAAAACAGCCTCTTCTTCATTGCATACTTCTTTTTGTTTCCCCAAAACCAGCTACTCACACAATCCTTTCCCTCTTACCAGCTTGGTGATCTTGATCTCAATGTCATACTCCATGACACGGGTGATCCAACCTGCCCTTTTCTCATTCAAATCCTTGTTGAGGAGGAAGTCCTTAACCCCAGCATGTGAGACCAGCAGTTGAATCTTATTGTTTGAGACCAAATGTCTGAACTTCTTCAAGCTCCTGATGACAGCAAGGACATGCTTTTCGATGAAAGAATACTTTATTTCGTAATCTTCCAAGGTTTGGCTGAAGAATGCTATGGGCTGTTCTGAACCTTCTCTATTCAGCTGTGTTAAGATAGCTGAGATTGTGTCTGATCCTCCAAACGCATACAACATGAAGTCCTTTGAAAAGTCTGGGTTGATAAGAGTTGGAGCTTGTGATATTACATGCTTGATGCTTTCAAAACTCTCTTTGCCTTCTGTTGTCCATTTGAATGCTAGACTCTTCTTCAACATCATTGTTAGAGGCTTCACAAGAGTGGCAAAATTAGGCACAAATCTGTGGACAAAGTTTATCCTTCCTAAGAATCTTTGAAGAGATTTCTTGTGGTGTGGCAATGGGAGCATTCGGATGGCTTTAACCCTTTCAGGATCAATTGTTAGCCCTTCCCTAGAGACAATGTGGCCCAACAATTTTCCCTCGTGTGCCAAGAATATACACTTCTTTGGATTCAATGACACTCTGAACCTTCTACACCTCTGAAACACTTGTCTGAGGTGAAAGAGATGGTCTGCTACATTCTTTGAGAAGACAATGATATCATCTAGGTATACCAGCACTATATTGTTGATTAAGCCTTTGAATGCCATATCCATAGCTCGCTGAAATGTTGCTCCGGCATTTGATAGGCCAAATGGCATCTTCTTGTAGGCATAGGTGCCCCATTTGGTGGTGAAAGCCGTCTTGAATTGATCTTCTTCCTTCACCATTATCTGATTATAGCCTGAGTATCCATCAAGTAGTGAGAACCTTTCTGAACTAGTTACAACTTGCAATATTTGCTCCATGGAAGGGAGTGGGTAATGGTCCTTGAGAGATGCCCTATTGAGGTCTCGTAAGTCCACACACAACCTAATTTCTCCGCTCTTCTTCCTGACCGGAACCAAGTTTGCAACCCAACTTGAGTGTTTGATGGGGAAGATGATACTGGCCTCAATTAGCTTATTTAGCTCTTTCTTCATTAGAGGCTCAATGTGAGGTTGATCGACGGTCTCGCTTCGCCTGACGGGCTTGGATTCGGATCCACTCAATAGTATGTTGTGCGATTTGGTTTGAAACCTCTTAGATCTTTGTAAGTCCAAGCAAAGATATCTGGGAACTCTTGACAAAGCTAAACAAAATCAGATTTCTCTTGTGAGGTACTTACTTTGCCAATCTGCAATGTTTTGCCTTCTTCCACTAAAATAGGCTCTGAATCTTCACCCTTCACTTGAATGTTTGCTTTCTCCTTCCGGAACTGATCATTCGGGTTGAAGATTGACTCCAAGGTTATGAGGCCTTTTGGTAATTTGTTAGTTCTCACTGTACTACCTGATCACCATATTGCTGCTCCAGCTTGTCTTGATTTTTGGCGAGAGAACTCAGCTTCTTCTTGTAGGAAATTAACAATTTGCTGATCATTCTCAAAGACTTGCCAACTTGTGTTGTTATCTGGAACAGCTGGTCTCACAACCAATTTGATATGAGGCTGAGATTTCTCACTTTTGATACTCTCTGCAACATCAAACGCAGCCCCAATTGCTGCAAGTCTGTCAGTGGCTTCATTCTTTTTCCTTGGGATGGAATTGATGCTAAAAGCTTCAAAATCTTCAATAAGATCCCATACCCGATTTTTGTAGCACTTAAGCAGATCATTTTTGGCAGCATTTTTTCCTTTGACTTGGTTTACGACCAGCTCACTATCACCAAATACTTGTAAATTCCTGATGCCTTTCTTCATTGCCCAGTGCAGTCCATGAATTAAGGCTTCATACTCAGCCGTGTTGTTTGAACAGGAAAACTGGAAACGGAAGGCTAAGTAATACCTTATACCTTGCGGTGAAATGAGCATAGCTCCTCCTCCTGCACCTTGTCTACTCCTTGATCCATCAAAGAACAGCTGCCATACTTCATTCTTGTCCTTATGATCTGGCTTGGTGATGCTAGGGAGAGGTTGATTCTCTTCATGTAAACAATAAACTCCTAGCTCAGATTCTTCTATTTCTTGATAGGGATCAAAAGCATGTACCTTGCTTGCCCATTCATCAAGAGTCAAATTTGGAATGCTTCCAACTTTGGTGTCGGCTTCATCAGTGCTTGGATAATCTTCTTGATCAAACGTTGAATAGTTGTTATTGATTTGGCTGGTAGTGTAAGGCTCAATGTGGAAGTTCGCAATAGGTTCAGACCTGATTGTGGCCTTGGTTCCATACCTTGTTCTGAACAACATGTGTGACCAATCAGCAGATAAGTAGCCTCCAATTTTGGCTGTGAAATCCCTTGATAAACACAATGCAAAGAGTGGTGGCAGGTCTATGACTGACACATCTTGTAACACTATTATGTTGGGACATGCGTGCAATGTGAGGCTCAAACCTTTGATTACTCCAACCATTGTCACTGCTGTCCCATCTAATTGCACTACACCCTTGGAGATGACTTCATATTGAAGCCCTAGCTGATCAACTATTTGCTTGGGCATTACTGAACTACTTGCCCCAGAGTCAATCATGCAATTATGTACCAACTTGTCTCCTATGATCAATGAAACATAAAATGGAGGGGGCTTCAACATTTTACCTTGTTGTCCTCCATGATTTCCTTCAGGCTGGGCAGCATTTGTGAGTACCTTCTCTTGCATTTAGACCTGTTGATTTGAAGTTGACCAGTCCTTCATGGCAGCTTGTAGTAAATCTCTTTGGCCTAGGATGGATAGTGATTCCCACATTGATATGTTTACATTTGTCTTCTTCATTTGATCAATGATGTTGAATGGGGATGAAGCATCCTTTTGTTGTCCCCTAGCTTGCACATTCGTTCCTTGCACATGGGCAGTAGCAACTGGCATCTGAGTTGGTTTAGGAGCTGGTTTGGGTGCTCCTTGCATGTTTGGAACTACATTTTGTTTGCCAACACCTTGTGGAGTGACAGAAGGTCGTGAACTACTTGGGGCCAATGGTTGTTCTTCACCCAAATTCCTCCTTTTTGACCTTGTGTTGGCTGCAACACCTTGAGAGGGTATTTGATTCATACCACAGAAATCTTCAGCCTACCAATTGACAAGAGTAGTTTCATTTGGAGATGTTCCTTGCTGAGGTGCTTCTTGTTGCTGATCTCCTTCGTGGCTGGACTCTTGCAACCCACTGACAGTGTGCACCATCAGGGCTTGATTTAATGCACCGTTAAAGCACATTGATTGGTTATGTGGCTGACTACATGGGAAACACCAATCATATTCTTGGGCCATGTTATTTTGGACTGGCACTAATGCTTTTGAAGCAGATACAACATTGGGGTTATAGGGCTAAAATGGTCTATTAGCGGGAGGCCTTACTTGGCTTTGATTTTGATTTGCAGCCTGAGTTGGTGACCTATTTTGTTGGTATGGGGGCCTAGCCTGGTACTGTGCTTGAGGCTGATACGGTCTAGCACTTTGAGCTTGCTGTCTTTTGATAGTAACCAGCTCATTTCCCAAATTTAACAACTGCTTCATGACCTCTTGAAGTTCATTTGAAGCACTAGAGGATGAAGTAGAAGTTTCACTTGAACTTTGATTTCTAGGGGTGGGAACAGGAGCCAAAGTGGGTGCTTGACTAGTGCTTGGATTTTCTAAGTTTGGATACAAGGGCATGGGAGGCCTAGGAGCCAGTTTACCAGCTTGAATAAGACAGTTTTCGGCTCTAATGGCAATGCTATAAGCAGCAGGTAAGGTTGTGCCTCCCATAGATTGAATTAACATAGAAATATCAGAATTCAAAGCTTTAAGGTAATATAGAAAAGCACCTTCTGCTGTTGGCCTGACTGCCACTGGAATCCTATCCCAAGACCTTTGAAATCTGAAGTTGAAGTCAGTCAGCTGCTCGTTGGGGGCTCTCTTGATAGTTGTTAGCTGCTCCAAAAGAGACAAGTTGTCTCCCTTCTCTCCAAATTGCTCATGAAGTGCAATACACAGCTGATTCCAGTTTGTGATAGAACCAGCTCCAAGGCTCCTAAACCATTGCAATGCTTTACCCTTGAATGAAGATGCCAGTAACTTGATA
Source organism: Taxus wallichiana var. yunnanensis (assembly GCA_018340775.1). Classification (NCBI taxonomy): domain Eukaryota; kingdom Viridiplantae; phylum Streptophyta; class Pinopsida; order Cupressales; family Taxaceae; genus Taxus; species Taxus wallichiana. The sequence goes on from CM031240.1 coordinate 172,469,992, forward strand.
GCCACTTGCATTTCATTGATTTCATGGATTGCACAAAGGTTAGCAATATCTTTAACATGATCACCTGGAGTAGTCTGATTTTCTCCAGTGAAGTAGGGAATGTTCTTCAAGGCTGCAATAGGAACTGGATGTTGTGCATTGAGAGCAAGTGGGCTCTTGCTGTGAAGTTGACGTAGGGGTTGTTTTGTGCCATTCTAATTGGTCTTAAAACCCTTGTATATTGAATGAAAGGCCTGTCAGGTGGAGGAGTTGAGAGAGTTCTGTTTGGTGGAGATGGAGACCTTTGAATCCTTCTTCCTCTTTGCCTCCTTCTTGGAGATAATTGCAGGTATTCAAACAACACTTCTTCTTCTCCAACTCTTGACCTTGTGGTGATTCTTCTCATGAGTTTTCAGGCCTGAGCTTGGAACCAGTTGATTCTTCCCCTTGGAGTAAATCGGATATGCAAATAATAGCTCTTATAAGCAAGAAAACTCCAGCAGATGCATATCAACCCTGTTGCAATAAAAATGAGACCTCTGGTCCCACCAGTGTGCAAAAGCATTGTTGCGAGACTCACAAGAGACCCGGATGCGAGATCGGGCTTCTAGGTTGATCACTCTAGCATCCAGTGTGATTGCAAAACATGGAAACCTCTCTCCAAGTGTGGGGACTTTTAAAACTGAGAGAGGAATCTCCAGATTAGAGGCTGGTTCCTCAAACTCCTCTGATTTAGATCTATATTTTGCAAAACTACAGAGGTTTAGATCCTAATCCTACTCTAAACTGCCAGGAGACAGGGATAGAAATGTAAAAATTGAAACTAACTAAAGATGGTGATGCACCAAAAGGAGTGGTGAAACATTTCTGTCAAGCAAATAGACACAAACCAGAGATTTGCAACATGAAACATACACAGGCTGATAAGATATAACTTAGGATCTGAAATAAAGCAAATAATACAAACAAGGGACTGTAAACCATTCACAAAGCTTGCATTATCATTTCCAGTGTCAAAATCACTGCATTACACCCTCAGAGAGGTAAAAACTATTACAGCCTTTGGAGAGGTCTGATTCTTCAAAACAATCACTTGCTGGAGGTGAAAGAAGAAGCTGCTATGTCAAAAATTGTTCCCCCTTCCAGAAATGAGCCAAATCTGGCTTTTACATTGCATGGGTCGAGCCTGGGGATAAAAACGCATACAAAAGCATGGAAGCCCATCCCTTCTTGATCAGCAGTGCATTAAAATGGCATGGGGACCTTAAAAACCCATACCTGTCATTTTAACCGGATTACAAGAGAATGCGACCCATTCTACATTAAACGGTCATTTGAACGTCACTTACGGCCATGAACACGTGTCAGAGCCGTTTCTCAATTTTCTCTCTACAAGCTTCACCAAAATTCAAGATTAACCCTAGAATCACATAGATAATTTCATAAGCTTTCCGTTGATATAAAGAACGTGCAAATCCGAGCTCTGGATCAAAAGATATGGAGATCTGAAGATCTAGGGCACAAAACAGTGAAAGCGCATTTTGAAATTTTCCTCGCTCGCCACTGGATGACACGTGTCAAGCGCTGATTGGCTGAGAAATTCTCTCTCCTCCACCTTTCCATGGGCTTTCCTTTTGAAATTTCCTTGTGGGCCCTTAAACTTGGACACATGGCACTATTTCATTGGCTCGGGCTGACCCTTCAAAACTCACCCTTTGACTTTTGGACCTTTTCCCTTGTGACACGTGTCATGATTTGATTGGTCCGCGGTGCCGGCTTTTCGCGCCCTTCGCATCTTTTTGTCCCAGATGTCCCAGTGCTATTTGGGACAGAATCCTCCGATCCGCCCGAAATGGGCTTCCTTGTCCCTTATCTGCCGATGACACGTGGCGCAATCTGATTGGCTCTCGGCTCCTTTGGCTATCCATGTCCCTTTGTCCCAACTGTCCCAATACGAAATTTCTCTATTTCGGGTGAACCGGCCAGTTTGCATCCTTTGCGTACATTTGTTCCAACTGTCCTGCATCGTCTGGGGCAAATTCTTCAGTTCGCCCGATTGGTGGTTCGCGTTCCTTTGTCCCGGGTGTTCCAAAGCGTTATTTGATTCTCTTCTCCTTTGGTCGAACCGGATTTCCACGTCCTTCACGTACTTCCGGCCCAACTTTCTTGGTGCTAAAGTTCTCTATTTCGGCCGATCCAGCGGTTTGCGTCCTCACGGCCTGAATGTCCCAAACTGTTTTGCTCAGCAGTTAGTCAATTTTGCTTCCTCCTTCGGCCGGATCGGCTTCTCGTGCCCTTCGCGTCCCTCTGTCCCAGGTGTCCCTTTGCTTCGTGGGCTGCCTGGAGGCTTTTCGGCCGATCCGCGTCTCGATGTCCCTCATGTCCCTACTGTTGCAAGGACTAGGACTTAGCCAATTTTCACGATTTTTTCTATCCCAAGCTTTTTTTTTACCGCTTTTTCACCTTTCCTCAGAACTTGCTCTTTTCCTCCTGGACAGGAGAGTTAGAAAAATTCTGAGGGGACCCTAGGAACATGATTTTTTTCCCTGAATCCATCCATTTGCCTGGGACTTGATAATTTTGATGTATGTTATCAAATCAACCACGGGGTGAATTTGGATAACAAGAGCCTTTCATTGGGGAGAGGTGCAACAGAAGGAATTTGACACTTTAAAGGAAAGGCTCATAATTACGCCTATATTATGTTTCCCTTCTTGGGATAAGCCTTTCCATGTGCATGTGGATGCCTCAGGGACAACAATGGGGGCAATACTAGCACAACCTGGCGAAGGGACTGTCGATCATCCCTTGAGCTTTACAAGTAGGAAATTGACACCAAAGAAAGCATAATTACACAACTACTGAGTGCGAAGCATTGTCAATGATCTACGCACTGCATAAGTTCAGGAAATATCTGCTAGAAACACCCTTCATATTCTACACATATCACATGGCATTAAAATACTTAGTCAACAAACCCGTTCTGCAAGGGCGCATATGTCGTTGGGTCCTCCTATTTCAGGAATTTGAATTTACGATGGTGGTAAACCCAAGAAAGAATAATCTAGGGCCTGACCACTTGTCAAGGACTTGATTCAGAGAGGATGTGCAAAGCATTGAGGAGACCATGCCAGATTCACAACTATTTAGATTACGACATGCGCCCTCAGACTTGGAAGATATCATAGTGTTCTTAAAGACATGTATGGCGCTAGAAGGGATGAGGGTCGCGGAAATAAAGCAATTAGCTATATGCGTTGCATCCTACAAGCTTATTAGTGGAGATTTATACAAATTAGGTCATGATGAGGTTCTGCGCCGATGCATGCTAGAACATGAGCGCATTGTAATTATGGAAGAAGCGCATGGTGGGATCGTAGGAGGACACTATGCAGAGATGCGGTGTGTGGAAGATTCTGCTCATAGGGCTTTGGTGGGAAACCATCTACCAAGATTGTATTGAGTTTTGCAAGGCCTGTGACCATTGCCAACACCTTAGAAAACCGGGAAAGAGGGATGAAATTCCCTTACGACCAATAGCCAACACGGAACCATTTGAGAAATGGGCTATCGACTTTGTAGGACCAATCTCACCAGAAGCGCAAAGGACTGGTTTGAGGTATATCATCACTTGCACTAATTATTTAACATGGTGGGCGAGGCAGCACCCACAAGGGATTGCACCGTGGTGACAACTACTAGATTCTTATGGGAAAATATAATAAGCAGATATGGTTTCCCTTTAAGTTTAACAAGTGATAGGGGTACCCACTTCCTCAATGAAACAGTTAGGATCCTGTTGGCAAAATTTATGGTGGCCCATCACAAGACTACCCCATATCACCCTCAAGAAAATGGGACTTCGAGGCATTTAACAAAATACTAAGTCATACGTTAACTAAGATTTGTAACTTTGGAAGACAAGATTAGGATGACAAGGTATCGGTCATCCTATGGGTGTACATAACAACCTATAAAAGGTTGAACAAGGCCACACCGTTTCAATTGGTGTTCAAGTGCGGAGGCTATTTTACCAGTTGAATTCATGTTACCTTCACTTTGCGTATAGCATGCACGGGAGGTTTAGCCGATGAGCAAGCGCTGGAAGAAAGAATTGATAAATTAATGCAGTTGGACAAAAGGTGATCACTTGCTAGGTGGAGTCAAAAGACAAAAAAAAAGACAAAAAGCATGGCATGATCGTCATATCAAGAACAAGAAGTTTGAGGTTGGGCAGTTGGTGTTATTGTATGATTCCAAGTATCTATGCCATCCTGGGAAGTTGAAATTCCATTGGTTGGGACCTTACCTCATATCGTACATTCTTGATTTAGGTGCTTGCTAGTTACAAGTGTTGGATGGGACAAGATTACCAGGTCACTTCAATGGGAGTAGGCTGAAGCCCTACTATAAATAATTCTTCTTGGTGTTTGTAAATAAGGCCGTGTCCCAGTTAGTTTAGGTTTCCCTTTATACAATTTCCTTTTTGTGTTTCCATTTCTCGTCATTTGTTTTATGCCTTGGCGCTGGTAACCACTTTCTTTTTGAAGGTTTTTCATGTGCAGAGAACGTGTATTTGTTTTAGTGTGGGGGTAGAGTGATGCAAAGTATGGGCCTATAATACAATTGTGTGTTGGCAGTAGAAGTTATGGTGAATGGCCCAATTAAACAGCTAAAGGTGTGTTAGGGTAATAGGTGCATAAAGAAGAGATGGACGTAAATGGTCGGTGTCAAGAAAGCCTTGAAGAAACCACGTACAAGGAAGAGTGCAGGAGCAATATGAGGTAGGCGAGGGAAAAAAATAGGAAAAGGACATAAGTGCTTTTGGCACTAGGAACACATGCGGAAGAGGTTTTATTCGGGATGGATTTTTGCACACCGTAAGGTTGTAAAGGGGTTTTGCGTGTAAGATATGCTACGTTGGAAAAAGTACTTAAGATAAGCTTAGTGGAAAAATTGTATTTAAGGTCGAATTACAATGGTAGGTGAGAGAGAATTTAATGTTGGGAAAAGATAAAAACTATAAATAAGGGGTCGAGAACTTCATTATTTGAATTACATTTACGAAGAAAAAGAAGCTCTCGCGAACTAGGGCATCCAAAGCAAGATATTTTCATCGAGGGAAGTATTTGAGAGATCTAAAGTGTACAGCTAAAGTAAAATCACAAACCAGTAGGAAAGGAGTGCACGGGCATGGAGAAGTTGAGTAGGTAAGCACCGTCTGGTGGAAGGGTTTTTCCAGTTAGGGTTTGGCAACTAGGGCACGGAATTAGAAGGAGCTTTCCGTAAATATCAAGCTTGGGGCTAGATAGAGTGTTAGAGAAGAGAAAGGAAAAGATGCTTGAAGTGATAACCTAACTAGAAGAATGGCACCAAAGAAAGCAACCATCTCACCAAATAAGCAGAAGGGAAAGGGTAAGGGGAAGCAAACAACTGCCGATGCAAGCACAAATGAAGAATGGTACACGGAAATGCAAGTACCCAGATAGGGTATTACTAGGAAAAGAATGGGAATCACACCTAAGAAAGATGACTATGTGACTATAATCACCGCACCAAGCACAACAGAGAAGGAGATGGCTTTGGAGTTGGTACGCCCAACCAACAAGAGAACGCCAGAAGGTATGCCCATTTACAAAGAACGAGGTAAAGGTTAAGTTGGAGAAGGCAGGGTTGCTGTAACTTTATGAACTGCCATACTTTGGAAAACTTGAGCACCTCTACCAATGGCTAATGACGTGTGTTCATAAAGACCACTTTTATTTCATGGGGTGCAAGATGCGCATAACCCCCAACTAATTTCTAAGTTCACGGGCCTTATCTGTGAAGGGGAAAACATTGATGATGACCTAAGTGATAAGGAGACCATCAAGGAAACAATTGCTGCATTTGACTATAAGAAAGGATCGTGATACTTTGACATCGCTAAGATCCAAGACCCCATGATGAGGATGGTCACATGCTTGGTAACCAAGCTCAATGATCAGGAGAGATGGACTCAAATAAACAAGGCATGGTTGAACGTGTGCCATAAAATATCTGAAGGGACCATTTACAACTTGTTTGCTTTCATCATGGATGAAATCATCAGTAGCACACAAGAAGGTGAGAAGATACTATTTGGCAATGTTCTCCTCATAATTGTCTTCTCAGAAATTGGAGTGTCGATGGGCCAGAAATGTTTGTTTGGGAGTACCCAGAAGAGGATCCCTATCCCACGAACCGGATCGCAAAACATACATGGGAAATAATGATAGCCACCCATAAGGCGTGTTTAGAGAAATGGTACAAGCACATGAGGGATGTGTTTGGGGTGGAATGGAGGATTCCAGAGAAGCTACCCGTGCTCGTAAAAGGAGAAGCAAAATTTATCGTATATCAACACTTCTGCATTGGTAGATTTAGGTTGACAGATGAAAACATGGGCCCCTAGTGCAATCTTCCTTTCTCCTTCACCACACAATATTTCCAAGCAGGGGTGAACAGTTTAAAGAGGCCAAAAGACTAAGGTTCAACCTTAGTGAAGTAGATCAAGACCACAGAGAGCTGCGCAAAAAGTTGGTTTACCCCAAGAAGCACACATACATGGAGAGATATGTCTCCCACGAGTACAGAGCGATGAAACCAAGTGACTTTTCCAATCACTGGAAGGGCTGAAGAAAGAATATATCTTCGCATCAGGCCTAAATTTGAGAAGGACGCATACTTAGAAAATGATGTATCCATCCTTGAGGACCCCATAGGTAGAAAGAAGCTCATGCCAAAGAAGAGGTAGAGAGAAGAGGTGCATAAAGCACCAAGTGTTTAGGCTACATAAGTGGTAAGCGTTCCGGAGATAAACGATAAGCCCAAGACTTATACACGAGATAAATAAGTCCCAAAGTGAAGGCAAATACTCCAGAGGAAGAAGCGTTGGAGCACGAAGAACCATTCACCCAAGAGAAGTCACCAAAAGAGGAGGAGAATGAAGAAGAATCTCCTTCCAGGAAGAAGCAGAAGGTGATAGAGAAAATGAATTGGAGGACACAGAGATCTTAGAGGCCTATATAGGTGAGAGAGACGATGAGGAGGATGAACCAAAAGGAGAGGACCATCCTATCTATGAGGTTCATGACTCAGAGGAGGAAGGAGAGGAAGAAGAAAATGAATATGTCTTTTCCAGGAGGGAGGATAACAAAGAGGGAGAAGATACTCAGGACAGGGGGATAAGTGAGGAAGTTACAAAAGAACAAAGAACCCCAAGCCTCACTAAGGAATAGATAAACGAGGCCGTGGAGTAGGAAGTAGCCAAAATCATTGAAGACCTAGTAGATCAGGAAATGGAGCGCAACGCGGACCTAGTTATAAAGGAAACAGAGGAGGAAAGCATAGAAAAGGAATATGGCAGCATGGGAGGGGATCCCAGTTTGGTTGTAAGCTTTCCTAAGGCTACACGCATAGGGAGAAGAAGCGTAAAGACTTCATAGGTTCATAGGATGGGCTATATTGATGATCCAAACAAGGTGTTGTGTGCGCATTTTCAAAGCACCGTGCACACGGAGAAACTCTTGGATATGGTATCATTTTATTAAGAGGGTGCATACCCTTGGATAAGGAAGATGCTTTCTCGGGCATTTGAGTCCCACGTCAACTAACCAAAATTCAAAGTAAGCCAAGGGGCATTAATGAAGTTACCAGCGTCAAAAGGTGACAACCCCTTGGTAAATGCTTAGTGGCTATCGACGAGCATATATGTAACGCGTTGAACCAAGTTTTGGTGGAAATAGAAGCCAGACTCTTCGAGAGAAATGACAAAGTAAAGTTCCTAGAAGCATAGCTAGAGAAGAAGGAAGAGGAGCTAGAGAAGAGAACAAAGGATTTAAAACATGAGGAACTGGTCAGTGCTTAGCTAAGGCGTGAATTAAAAGAAGAGAAGGCAAGGGTGCGCAAAGTCTACAAGAAAGCAGAGATGATCACAGGTGCCATTTTCTTGAAGCACCTAGATCTAACACCACCTGCGCAAAAGTATGGATCCACCCTGGAATGCCTAGAGGACTTGACCCACATCCTCACAATGGAAAGATGACCACTAGCCTTGGATTCTGTAGAGGAGGCATCAAGTGCGCAAGGAAAAAGAGGACAAGATGAAGGTTGTGGCCATTGTGGCCTAGTACAAGAAAGTCCTCGCGGATGTGAAATCCACCGCCCAAGTCACTGAGGCCGCCTATGACAACTACACCAATAGAGATAGAGTGGTGAGCATTTTGGTCACCACCCATGAAGTGGAGCTCAAGGAATTCTAGGAGAAAAATAAGGGGAATAGAGCAGAACGTGACAAAATTCTAGCTGAGGTTGAGAAAAATCAGAGGCTATTGAGACCTTGTGGGGCTCAATTAAGAACCAATAAAGGAGGTGTATCCCCAAATCACTCATAGGATGGATGCACTTGAGGATTTGGGAAAATAGTTGGAGGGGATCATGGAAACCATGAATACCAAAGGAGAAGGGCTAAGCTTTGATGAGGTGAGCGCCCTAGTCGGCAACCTTTTTTCACTAGGCACAAAACACGGTTCATACCTCGAATAAGTTAGAGGCTGACTTAATGAAAGATTTCCCTCTCCTCTTGTAGAAATAATCATTGTTCCTCATTATTTATTTCTTTCCCAAACCATTCAAGGATGGGTCATTCTTTATTCTTTAGATAAATGTTCCCACAAACGAAGAACATGCATAGCGTGGGGTAATGTTAGGCCCCTAAAATATTGGCCAAGTACAAGAAGGCGCGTGGATGCACAAGGCCTATTTGAAGATGAGTGCACAAGGAGAAAGCATACAAGGTAGAGCAAAGGTTTTGGGACTTAGCCATATTTGGCGATCGACATGTAACGCGAGAAAATTTTGACCCGACTACGTATGTGGAATGGATAAGGTGTCAGCCTAGCAGCTTGGTTCCCACGAAAGAAATATACCTTGTGATGGAAGATTCTAGAAGGCCATCATTGCAAAGAGTGGAGAGCTCGAGCCTGAAGAAGCATGCTCCCATGGAGGACCACCTTGGACACTTGGAAATGGATCTACAACTCCCATGAAGGCTTGAAGATGTTGAGAAAGGCTATAAATACAAGCACCCACCGAGGAAAAGAGATAGAAATAAAAAGAGGTGAAGCCATGCAAGAATACTATGAGAGCTCCATAGGTTGGGTTTAGAGGATCTGTAGGAATACGTTGTACTAAGGGGATGGGTTTTGAACATTTTTCTTTGTACTATGAAGGGCCTAAATCCAGTTCTGATGCATGATATTGATCTGCATTATCATATGAATCAGTTGATTACCGAGTTATTGTAATATGGTTATAAACATGCTTAATATGAATATATGTGTGGTTCCAGTTCTACTACATGGTTATATGTATATTTCATATGAGTGGGTGTAAACCCCTATGCATTTCTTTTCTGTTATGATTCAGATCTATGTTCTATAATGCTTAACTTATATGAATGAGCACATTGGTCTAGAATCCATTTTGAGCTCTAAGATGAATGTATGGTTCCTTTCCAATCTGTTCACTTAAGTTTCTATTGTAAATAATGCATTCTCACACAACTCGCATAAAGGAGGGACTCGGCACCCACGCGTGCCTCGGTGAGCACCCAGTGCCCACTGGGTGATAGGCCAACACACATGGGATTTCCTTGTTCTTGAGAAGGGCTTAAAATGACTACACCGATGATGTAAGTTATTATTCGAGAGAAAGTAGATGAGAGAAAATATAAGGAACTCTTTGATCATGCTTTCCTTTAGACTTGGTTTATATGATTTATCTCCCCTGGTAGGGGAAGTGTGTAATTCCTCCTTAGAGTCATATTGATCATCACTACTCACCTTTGTGGGATGTCCTTCATTCCACAATCTGCTAAAAATTTCAGCTTATGGAATAGAATCGTATTGTGAAATAAATTTTGGATCTCTTATATCCCGCCTTATAGACCAAAAGGCAATTATTTTTACCTTTTCTTATTTTTATCTTTTAACTCAAGATCTAGATAGTTTGGCATGTTTTTAGAAGAGGACCTGTTATCATATTTTACATCAAAATTTTGGTATTCAACTTTATTTGCCTCTTTTTGTAGATGCAATCCCAAAATTTGTGTTGATAACTCTTGAAAATTAATTCCTTTCTCAATATAAATTTCATCCATTAATTTTTTACCTCATCCCAAGAGTTCTTATTTTTCAATTTTTATAGCAGGGTTTACTTTCATGTTGAATTTTTGTGGTAGAATTCTTGTTTGCCACTACCCTTACTTTAATAACCTCACATGGGTCATACAACCAGTGAGATTAAACATCAAACTTAAAAATTTGTAAAATTTCATGTGCCAAATTGAATTCTTTTCTCTCAAATGTGAACCCTCCGCATGAAAACAGTAAGGAAGGAAATATGCTCCTCTTTTTCTAAGTAACAAAATACATTTTATCTATGCTTTCCATTTTCCGTATATATTCCAAGGCAAAAACCCTCTTTGTCACATGTATTGGAAATTTGTAAGGTTGTACTCCTAATCCATAAAACCTTAGCACAATATATTCCTCCATGAAGTACTAGTCAGCCAATTGTATTTCGATATCAATTGAATGCAATATCTACAAGTCATAGGCAATCTAGGAATTGTACTTTTGAAATTTCTTGATAAATTAGAGTCCAAAAGTAGTCCACAAATTGATTGTAGTCCCTTTAATTATCAAACATCCTTATCTTGGGGTTCCACTTAGTTAATGGAAGCAATACTTTTAGTTTGGCCCTCAACATCATTGTAGGCTTGAATTACAAGCTTGTTTCTTGCAAACCATTCAACAAACCACCATAGAAATAAAAAAAAATTAGGTAGTGAACCTAAAGGTCTTAGTGTCCAAACTTCATTTGATTATTAATAATTTTTATGCATAGATTTTATAATGTTCTCAAAAAAATTGTATGCACAAGGTGGAGTAATGAAATGGATATTATATACCATTTCAAGGAGGGTTACATCCACTTGCTCATCGCTATCGAATCCAAGGAAAAATGCTAGCATATAAATGGTATCCCTAACCCACAGTTTAAACTTATCAATTATATAAGGAGGCCTCCCTTTTAGTACCATTCCATCAAGTGTTATTTTTCACAAAAAAATCATCTTTGGCATTTTGAGTGGTGGCATGATAATCATTAGAAATTGTTTCTAGGTTTATGCTGAAGGTTCCTAATTATTTACTTTCAAACCCCAACACACAACCAATATTTTCCTTCGTAATGGACAAAATTTCTTCTCCAGGCCATTTACAACAATTGTTTTTTCCCATCATAATTATGGGCACAGAGCATGACAAATTTAGGGTAGGGTAAAACCTCGTGGAGCATCATGTGTCCCAATCCAACCCCCATGTTGTCCAACAACAACCTAATCGATTCATAGGATTATTTTCCTTATTCGAGACATGAGTATATAAGATGTAAGGTTCTTGTTCTAATTACGGGATCATAAATATCATGATATTCATCTTATGTTTATCATGCGGATTTAAGTAGTTTGGTGTATGGGATTGGGGTTATATTTTGGGATCATGTGGAAATAGAGCTACACATGCTTGGGATTTTGGATTTTGGAAACCCTTAACCCTAATTTGTAAACCCTTATATTGAAATATTTCAAAGCGAAGTCTTATACAATGCTACGTATAAAAAGATTTAAAGAATTGAATGTAGGATGACACTTACTCGGAAAATGAATATTTTGAGTCTTATACGGCCCTCAAATTCTATAAATATATTCAACATTCAGTTGCACCATGCCTTCCAGAGTGGAATATACGTTAAATATCGCCTCACAAGCAAAGAGTAGCACATCATTATAAATGACTACATCTTTTATTGTAGAATTCAAATTTAGTCCCTTTTCAAATTCCATTATGTGGATGATATGTGTCACTTCACTAGGCATTTTCTAGGAACTTCCATTCAAAATGCGGGTGTGTCTAGACTTTTCTTGGAATATAGCCTACTGTTGATCTTAATATATCAAACGATGCAGAGTATTTAAAATAATTGAATAAAAACATACTTACATCACATATCCATACGTATCTATATGTGGTAAAGTCACACGTGGAAATGCCCCATCACTAAAAAACATTTCCTTGCATTAGTTTGTGAGTTGATTATAATTATATGATAATTATGGTTGTAATTAAGTATTGTGAATAAAATACTATTGATTTCTAAATCATTCATTCATTTATATCCTTTTACATATGGGTGATTGATTAGATTGAGTATATGAATATTAATGAATGTTTTTATCTTCTATAATGATCATACTATTATCACTCATTAAGTATATGCATGAGTGTCCTATTAACCATCATGGTGTATCCAAAACCAATGGGAATTGGTCTTCTCATATGCCTCAAGTGAGCACACAAGGAGGTCAAGTTATGTGATATGATAGAATGGGGAATCGCATGTAATAGTGTATTATATGGTGTTTTATTTTGCATAGATTACTTATGGTTTTGGAAACAATTTAAATTCGTTTTGGTTCCATTGTTAGGACCCATTACATTATGTTGCAATGATGGTGATGGAGGAAAAATTTCATTTTAGTTAAGACTTAAGAGAATATTAAGCACTTGTTGGAGTGGTATAAGAGGAGTTTTCACTTAGATACTTAACTCACAAGAACTATTCACCACCGAATGGGTGGAGAGACACCTATATGATGCTTAGTATGATACATTCTTTAGTGAACTCCATGCAAACTTACATGTTTTGTTGGTTTCCTATGATACATGATGAGATTTGAAATTAGGATGAAAGAACCCTTGGGAGGAAGAAAACCTCTAGAGACTCGCATAGATAGACACCACAAGGAGTTGTGTAGGTGAAATTTGGTGGAGTCAATCACTTTTTAGTTATGTATTTGAGTACATTGTGTATAAAAATATTTCCCTGAGGAAGTGAGATTCTAATTTCTCTTTGAGCCACATAGAACTTGTTTGAAACATTATACACTCAAAATAAATAAGCTAATAGTGTGTCTTGGAAGTGAAAATATTCCTATGGAGGGATAAATTCCTATGTACATGAAAATAATGAAAGGGAGGAAAAAGGAGGGGATTGATTAATTATGAGTTCAACATGGATGCTTTAGGAAAGTAGGAGCTTAGGAAAAGATGATATTATCAAGCATGACAGAAGGAGATAGCTGAGACACGTGTTATAATTAAGGGGGAGATAAAATTTGGAAGTACCAAAAATACCTAGGGTGAATGGGAATGGCATGAGGATGACCACCACAAAGGAGAAGGTATCGAGAGAGAATGAATACATATTTCCAAGGAACAAAAATATCTAATACTGTTGAAAAAACAATACACTTTGGATGGAATCACTTCTCAACCCAATACACATGCTTATGTGAATGGATCATGTTATATAGGATGCATCGTGAGTATTGAAACTGAAACTGATGATGTAAGTTATTATTTAGAGAAATTAGATGAGAGGAAAGATAAGGAAGTCTTGGATGTGACATCACCTATTTTTACAAGTTTTACTCTTTAGACCACTAAGTAGTGCATGTAAGTTTGAGATGATGAATAATGGCCCTCTTAAGTAGGTCCCTAATGATACGATGTATCAAGGGACCAGAAAATTACTACAATGAAGTAGGGAGTGAACTGAGTTATATCCCATATAATTGGGACCATAAAACTATGTCAAATGTCATGAAAACATTTTTTCACCCATCACATATATAAATGGTGGTAGAGAGGAAACATTGGGGACATACCCAATAGTGGGTACACTAGTACAAGGTAGCGTTATTTCACCACACAAGGGTTTGGAGATCCTATAGCCTAGATAATTTATGAGGTGGTTTTACATCTCCTAAAGTATCATGGGGTGGAAATTGTATTTGATCACGTTCACAATTGTGAGTTAATTTGGTGTTTGAAATGGATCAGTTCCCTTAAACATAATTAGGTCAATTTCTCCATAACACTTTTAGAATTGGTGCATAATTAGTATCAAAAGTATGACCTGAAACAAGATATGGTGGATTATAATTGGTTAAAATAAGCCTTAAAAATAAATAATTATGCATTAAAGGACATTTGACAAGAGTTGCTAGAGAGTGTGCATGTGTATAACATGATGTTCAAGAATTTGATATCCAAGATTTCATATGAGATTAATCTTATTAAACATGTGTAGTGAATCATAGGAGGTCTATCTCTACCTTTTGGATCCACACTTTCACATAAGACCTTCACAGATCCTAGAGAAGCTATGGACTCTACACTTTGTATAAAAGACATTGACAACATCAACACTATAGTAAACCATTTTATTGAAGCATAAATAAAAATGGATATTTAGCTAGAAATAATGACTACTAGTTTTGCACATGATACACGTAGTAGGAGTTTTTGTATTTATTAAGAAGTCAAGGGGCATACCAAAACAACATAACCCTAATGAAGTGTGTGCACATTATTTCAATCATATGATATTTTTTGAGAGGACGATGATGTCTAGAATTATACTTTTCATTAGCACAACACTCAAAAAAGGTCTCCCTATACTAAAAAAATATATGATGTGCATATACACAATATTGACAATTGTCATGTCATTGATTAAATTTATGATGCACATGTTATTGGGTTGAGATATGTAATGGTGGGTAATAATTAAGAAAAATGCAATGGGATTGTGTCTCAATGTGGTAGATGTAGATGAGGATGCTTAAGAGGAAAATATTTCTACATTGTACTTGTTACAAATATGGGTCTTATTATCCCAAATTAACCTCCCTCATGATTAATTTGGATAACCCATTTAAAAAGGCATGGGACATTCAAATGCCCATAAAATTTAACTACTTAAAAAATTGAAAACCCCCACCAACACCTAACTATTCAAACCATTTAAAATGCAATAGGAAGGGAGCAAAAATATGGCACGATTCTTACACTTTTTATGGATTTTAGGCTTTGGCGAACTCAAATTCATGGAATAAACCATGGTGAATGAACTTTGGGTACATGTGAAAAGATGGCAGGGTGAAAGGTCAACAAGTCAGCAAGAAGACACACAACAGATAAAATGGAGAACACATGCCACAATCTCAAGCATCCGATCTGGAAACATGTCATCATTCGTGAACTCGAAAGAGGTGGGCTTTGGCATACTCCATCCCACATAATATGTTGCATTCAATAAAGTTTCAATTCCACCAACCCCTCTTGCAATCAATGGTCCCAACCCCGAAACCAATAAAATTTTGACACGTGGGTAGTCTAAGGAAATAAACATGTAGGCAAAGCAACCCCATGAACAACTAAAAGCTTCCACGTATCAACTTCCTGTCTATCCCAACCTACAAAACTTCAAATGTTCAGAACTTCCTCCAGAGAGCTCCAAATTGCACAAAATCGGTCTCATTGGAAAGATATCCTCATGATATTCATTTTGGCATTATCATAATCAGATTTGTGTGAGTTTATGTGGGTGAAAAAGGATTAAAATAGTTGGGGATTTAAATATGTAGATACAGTAGCTCAACCACCATAATTGATGAAGTATGGTGTTTTTATCTTCTCTTACAACAAAAAGGACATGGAATGGTCTTGCAAGTGTGCCCATACTTTTTTCAGTGATTCAATGCATGGTTGTTGGTGGTTGAAGGCAAAAAAGTTGCACAATCATGTTGATGATCAATTTGGTGTTTTTAGGAGATGGTTTCCTAAATAGTTATGAGTTGTTAACCTCCATTTGGACTTAAAATGTGTTTTGTGCAAGAAATATCCTTCATGCCAATGAATTATCCTTCATTCACCACTCCATCCACAATTTCCTTCAAAAATATATTCTATTTCGCCAATTCCACAAACGTTGATTTTAGATAATTTTCCAACCCAATGAATATGGTTCCGGCCATATTCGCCATGATTTCTATAAGTTTTTAGGAAGATTCCTTAAAATTTTCCCCGAACTTAATAAATACATAAGTGCGTATTAGTATAAAGTTCCCAAACACTACCACATATATATATTGGGAAAATCCCCATTTTAGCTATCTACATTGAAGAAACTCTAGAAAATATCCATTCCCAAAGTTTTAAATAATTTATTACATGAAATAGTGTTGAAAGAAAGAAACCGCATGAAGGGAAGAAGAAAAACTTGTTTCAAGTTTTTATAAGAAATAAGGCTAGACCATACCTTAAACTAGAACTTTTGGAATATTCTTATCACATTTTTGAGAAGGATAGAGAGGACATTGGTGAATAATAGAAATCCTCTCATTCTCATACACATTACTGTTGTCCAAAATAACCCCCGGGATATTTTGAAAACTTCCAAAATCAATTTTGGACTTGGATAAATTTTATGGAAAAAGTCGTGGAACATTATTTTTCAGGTATTCTACTGAATTGAGGAAATTAGTGTTCTAATGGTTCTCCTAACTCACGTAACAAAGGACAGCGGTGGTAATCTACGAGACTCTCCATGTCCATAAAATAAAGGAGAATGAACTCGAAATGTAAAGAAACTTGGCTAAGGTAGAAATTTTGAGTATCTGGTGATGAGGGTAGTGTTTCATGGATTTTACATGTGAAAGTCATGAACACAGAAATAGTCTTCTATGGAACTCATAAAAATATGACGGCCTTTATGGCGAGGAAAAATAATGTTCCACGGAGTTAGTCAATTCCATGAAACAAAGGATGGGTTACGATTAGGAGAAGCCACGATCCACGGAGAAAATGTTTGAAGATACGCACGACATGGGAATTTTTGTTTAGCAACCAAGTTCAAAATCCACAAAACAATAACTTAGTATTCCACGTGTTTTCTAATATTGTAGTGTTTCGTGGATTCTCACGAACCCACAAAACGAAGGAAAATCATCACAAGTTAGAATGCCACATAGTGAAGGGAAAGAAACCTTCGTGGGTGTTGTGAAGAATTTCCATGTATCAAAGAAAGAATTAAAAGTCATGAAGGTCCACGAGAAGAAAAGAAGTTGAAAGATCCATGGTGAAAGGCACGGGATAATGCGGTAGTCTTCTCACTTTGGTTTTAAGTTAAAATGGAAGGTCTAAGGTCTTAACAAATGGAATAGCTGTGAAATAAATTAAGCATCATTCAAAGTTGTGGCCGAAGCTGAAAAAGCATTCAAATATTGTCGAATGAAGGAAAAGGCCACAAAACATTTTTCAAATCCGCATAACAAAGAAACTCGTGGATGAGTAAGGAAAATTCGTAGGAAACCATGAGGAATACCAAATTTCTACATGAAACCTCAAAGTCATACATATTTTATTTGAATCAATGTTCAACCACTCCACCAACCAAATTTTCATTAATTATGGGCACCGTTTCTTCTCCTAAAAAATTGATGGCGTGCAAAAGGAGCTATGTCGGCACCCTCCCTTCCCGTAAACATCTATCACGATTGGTACTTTGTGGTTGAATATATGCTATTGACACCATTCTCTCCTCTCTTTTCCTTCTCATTCTATATAAATTTGGAACTAAAGCATTGTATAGTAAATTCCTCTTTATAGTAATGACACCATGCCAAAATGGTGGCCGACTTCCCAAGAGTTTCAGACCTCAAATTTGGTCTTTCTAATGTATTTTTGCCTTCTGTCATTATTGTTATTGATTTGTGCATCGTTTAAGAAATAAGTCTTGTTTCGTGGGTCTCTTTTTGTCCTATGCTCATGTTTATTATGTTCTTGCCTATCTCGATATTGCTTTGGCATGTTGTGTGTCTTTCATACTTGCAGTTTCTCCAATTCCATGCATTGTAAATTTGTGGGAAGGGTGAGTTATGCGGATTTGGGTATGTGGTATGTCCGTCTACCCTTCTCTCCCATATTTTCTTCCCTTTCTTCCATTTGTGGAGAGTGATCACCCTTCTTTTGGTGATATCAACACCCATTTTAGCTTAGTTTTCTTATTCTTACATCTCTTTCCCTAGTCCCTTAGTAGTGTTTGCATTAGGTTATATAGGTAGAGGAACAAACCTTCTCTGGAGGTTGATATCAATTTGCAAGTCCCACATTATTGAGATCATCCAAAGTTAGCCAAAAGTAATGATCTGCCATGATCATACCAAGGGTGCTACTTTTGTGTGTTAACATTACCATGATAGTGTATCTCAAAAGATATTATTTAGAAAATTAACTTTCCATTATATTATGAGAATGTTCTTGTTGTCCTTTCTTTTTCACATGCTCTTAATAGATGTAGAAACCAAATCCTACATCGAGTTTTTATTTCTTATTGTCAAAATAATGAAGCTAAATAAATAGGACCCTAGTTTTTAGGATCTTCACAAACATAACTCCTAATGTCGAACCCAAAACTATTATCATCATATAATTAAACCAAAGAATAACCATCACAAAAAAACCTTCTCCATGCTTGGAATCAAGAAAATAAATATCAAAACTCGTATCAATTTTAAAAGATGCACAACATAGAGGAAAGAATTCAATTAGGAGCCTAAAATCCGGTCTTATTACATTGATAAACTAGAAATCCCCTTTCCAATTTTTTTTTAATGAATATCCATCCTCCAAACTTGATTCCAAAGAATTTATTTGGCACATATTGGGAGTATATATATATATATATATATATATATATATGTGGCATGTGAACTATACAAAGAGATACATGTGGGGTTCACATGTAATCAATGGTAGTCTAGAGTTAAGGAAAAAGGAAAAAACAAAACAAAGCAAAAGTCATAAACATTGATTTTACTATATAACACAATTACAAAGGATACCACATTTGTTATTATGTTTGTTCCACTTTGTGTCAACTGATAATTTTCTCTTGTAGATTGGTGGCACGGTCTTCATAACCACCTGCAAAACCTCCCACTCTCAACATCATGATACAAGTGTGCCCAAAATGACACCTCCTTTTTAAAATGGGATTAAGATGCATATGACCTCTAGTTTTCAATGTTTGTTTCTTATGCGTGATAAAAAAAAAAGTTAGATCTTCCCTTGAATAGATCCTCTATGTTGTCTGCAGTAACTAACATACATATGTTCCTTCTCATAACTATGTTGAAAAAAATCTCTCACCCTTAGAGTTACATATAAAAATGCTTAAATTTGAAGAAGTATAAAATTAACAAATAATGAATAATGAATTTGATTTAGAAGGGAATATTTTATGTCATCATATAATAAAACTATGACAAGAAGGTGTTGACAAGGTTTAAATTGATGGTGTTTACATTTTTTTATCGAGAGGCGTCCTACAATGGCAGACAAGGTTATAATGGAGTGTGTTGTTCACTTTTATTATCGACATTAAATTTGACGTTCATTTGACCATCACGTGACAGTTCATTCATAAATTTGACTTCTATTGCCTTTGTCACTTAAATAATTTTGTTTATTTTTCTTGGAGAAGTCAATCAAAAAAAGTAATACTTTTGTGTAGTAATGTTTGGGTCTTTTTTTCTTGAATAAATATTGTTTAGTGACACAATCATGTAGCTAAATTATTTCGTTTGTCACAAATCAAGGAGAAATTGATAGAGAATTTAATGAAATTGTTGATTAAAGAGGCATGTATAAAATCAAACCTAGATATATATATATATATATATATATATATATATATATATATAATATATATATATATATATATATATATATATATATATATATATATAATATTATTATATATATATAGATATATATATATATAGATATATATCTAGATATATAGATATCTATAGAGAGATATATAGATATCTATATATATATATATAGATATATAGATATATATATATATAGATATATAGATATATATATATATATATATATATATATATATATATATATATATATATATATATATATATATATATATATATATATATATATATATGCTTCGTGATTGATATCGCTCGTCATATTTAGATAGATGTGTTTAACATATCTATACTAGTCATATTTTTAACCACAAAATATATATTCATGTCTCTTCCAACTTATAATTATAAAATACAAATACCATTTTTAATATAAATTTATATGTAAATATGGGTTAATATATTTAAATATATATAATAGTTGCCCTTTTCTCACTATTGTAAAAACAATATTATTGAGCAATATATATAAAATAAAATAAATTATGTATCAATTAATGTATAATGTTGGCTTATACACCGTAAGCCAATTATGTAAGCAATTTTGGTGCAACATGCAAAAGCGGAAATTGAAGAATACTTTTGGATTTTTTAATGGGGAATATTGGCATTCTACATGTCATCTCCAAGTTAAAGCTTGTTCTTTAGATTCTTATTCTATTGATCAATGTTCACTTTATAAATATTTAGTATTAAATTTAGTGTGTTTAACCCTAATATAAATATTGCATTTTGGGATGGGCACATTTATAATAAAAGTAAAAGGTATTACCCCTATTAATTAAAAAAACATTAGTTGGCATTGCTTCCTACTTTCACAAAGATCCAAAAATTTAGGGAAATAAAGTAATATATATGCCCAATCTTAACAAACAAAAAGGATTTTTAATGTATAATTAAAATAGTAAACATACACAAGTTTTGATGTAGTATATTTGAAACTTTTTAGTCGTGTATGCCACAAATATTTTTTCATTTTATAGAATACGTTAATAGAAACCCCATCAACTTATATAATAATTTCTTGCTTGTGTAAAGATGCTAATAATTTCTCTGTCTTTTGCTCATTTCCATTAAGTCTTAGAGTAATAGATTACACCCCAAGTATGGTTACACTTTTTAAGTCAAATGAAAGTATTTAATTATCATCTTCACTATTGAATCAAGTTACATGATAGGTGAATTTTTCCTTTTTCTTATAGTTGATGTGCAAATAAATGTATTTGATTATTTGACCCAAAAAAATTAAAGTTTAAGATGTTTTTCTGGACTTTTTTTTTCTTCAAAATAATACAATGGCCAAATTTTTATCAAAGGCTTATAATTTAGATGTTGATTTTTATTTTAGTGGTTAAGACAATTAATGTCTGTCAATATTTAACTTCTCATGCCCAAGTCTTCAATATTTGTACATCTCTACAAGTAAAGCCTAATTTTATTCAATCCTTTGTCTTTAACAAAAATTGTTTGTCCCTTTTTTAATTTGGCGATGATTATTTTCTATTTTATATGACCCTTCCTAGTTTCCATTCATTGATAGATGTAGTTTGCAACTTGTCTTAGATAATGAATGCAATTTTCTTTTTCTATAACTATCTATTCAAATTTAGTGTGGTTGGGTGAAGAGGCTTGTGCTTTCTTTGTTGATGTTTGCGGGAATCTCAAAAGTAGATTTTGGTTGTTTTCGTGTGTGCTTATACATCTCAAAAGGGAATAGTGTGCATAGTTTTTGTGAGTATATTATTTCTTTTGAAAATGTGACATAATTGGGTATATTCATTTATGTATTTTTAAGGTCAAAGCCATCTAGGTTCTATGCGGTTTTAAAAGGTTCGACTTTACAATTTTTCATTTATATTTCTATCGAAAAACCAAAAGTTTTTTTTTTTGTTATGCAACTAATGTGTATATGCAATGATCATATCATTTTTACATTATGTTTATATTGAAAGCGTGGCAAATAAAACATAAATCCCATGTTTACTTGTACATTGAATGAATACACCAAGTATTTTTTCTAAATTACATGTATACAGAGAAAATAAGTAGCTTTGATTTAGAATTTGTAGTTTTTAGTGTGATATTAAAACGGCGTATACCACATGCCTTTCCTTCTCAATTTGCTACAAATAAAATCCCTAGTATGTACTATTTTTGTGATCAAATTCATGTGGGTCCTAGGAAATGGGCATTGATTCTTATTTGCAAATTACCAATCATGATTTTTAGAATTTGAACAATTTTATTCTCTTCCAAGAAATATGGTACAAATCCCTTGGATATATTAAGTGGTCAAATGTGTTATGGGTGCAAATATTTTTTTGGATTTTGCTTTTATTTTACATATTTATGGGAAAAGTAATTTAAGTTTATGCACTTTTCCTTTTGTAAGTAATATATGTTGAATAGTTTTCATTCATTTATTTTCGTGATGAAATCATATATACGTGGGTTATGTTCATTTTGTGTATGCAATGCCCGTGGATAATATATTTCTTCTTTAAGTATACCCACAAAATATAATTTAGAGTATTGTAATTTTTGTTAATAAGAAAAAATGTTGATTAGAGAAGGAAAATTGGGTATTTTCATTACATTTATGTATTTTTAAGGTCAAATTAATCTAGGTTCTATGTGGTTCAAAAAGGTTCTTACTTTACAATTTTTCATTTACATTTTTATTTGAAAAGCCAAAAGTTTTTGTGTTATAACTAATGTATATATGCAATGATCATATCATTTTTACATTATGTTTCTATGGGAAAATGTGGCAAATAAAACATACATCCCATATTTACTCCTATATCGAATACATACACCATTTTTTTCTAAATTACATTTATACAAAAATAAGTAGCTTTCATTTAGAATTTGTTTTATTAAATGTGATATTAAAAATGATGTATACAACGTGTCTTTTCTTCTCTATTTTCTACGAATAAAAGCCCTAGTATGCACTATGTTTGTGATCAAATTCATGTGGGTCCTAGGAAATGAGCATTATTCTTGTTTGCAAATTACCAATCAAAATTTTTAGAATATAAACAATTTTATTCTCTTCCAAGGAGTAAGGTACAAATCTCTTGGATATATTCAGTGGTCAAATGTCTTATGAGTGTGGAAATATTTGTTTAGATTTTTGTTTTTATTTTACATGTTTATGGGAAAAGTGATTTAAGTTTTTGCACTTTTCCTTTTGTCGATAATATATGATGAATAGTTTTCGTTCATTTATTTTGGTGATGAAATCATACATATGTGGGTTATGTTTGTTTTTGTGTATGCAATGCTCATGGATAATATATTTCTTTTTTAGGATATCCACAAAATATAATTTAGAGTTTTGCAATTCTTTGTTAATAAGAAAAAATGTTGATTAGAAAAGGAAAATTTTGGTTTTGGTATTTTTTCTCCCCAGTAAACAAATTTTTTATTTATATTTCCTCTTTTCTTTGTGCTAGTGGTTGAAAATAAATTTTAGAGTTTTTAATCTTTTTTTCTTCTTGTTGATGTAGGTCATCCATAGATTGAAATTGAGTTTTTTTAAAACTAATTAATAGGTTGGCCCCTTGAGTTTTTATACATTTCTAAGTAAAGCTTTCCATTGCTCATAGAAATTTAATAAAAGAATCTTGTAAAAATGGCATTTAATGTTTTTGCATGTGCATAGAAAAAAAGTAAACTCCAAATTACAAAAAAACATGTCACTAGCATCTCAATTTTGTCTCAAAAATGCATGTGATGATTTATTTTGTTTTAAAGTTTATACATTGTTATTCAAAAGAATATGCATATCAATATTCTCTTTGAATTATTATTTTTAATATAAAAATGTTGTTTTCAAAATACTCTTACTTAATTTTTGTTTATAATGATAACCATTTAAAAATTGTTAGATTTTTCATTTGTGTGAAAACAAAATCAAATAAATAGTGATAAAAAAAATTATAGAAATTCTAAACTCATATTCTTGTGTGTGTTTTGGTGCCTCCTATATGTCATTGTAAGAGAACTTAAATTTGTTTCTTTTATATTTTAAAGATATTCTCATGTTGAAAAAACACTACGAAATGAGGGTCTTTCCATATCATTCTTACATTTTGTTGGTTTTTGCAATTAACATGAATAATTTTACTTCGTGCTTCTTGCTAAAATTTTGTTTTAAGTGTATACTATATAGGAACAATTGTATGATAAAGCTTCTTTCAATTTTATGCCCATTGTTTTTATGTTTTTTGGTTGGTTCCAAGTCTTTCTCTTTGGATTTGGATCTAGAAAATTGGTCAAATGTGCATTGTAACTCATATTTTTCAATTGATCTATTTTTTCATTCACATCCCAGTTCATTTTTTTTGTATTTGGCCTTTGTAAAATATGAAATTGTGCATTTGAATCAATATATGTGTATGTTCATATGTGTGCTTGTTTGCATTATTTGCAAATAGAATGTTGTCTTACGTTTCTCTTTTCATTAGAATAAACATGTTCTCCTATATAATCCTATTGATATGGAGTACTATAGATCAAAAATAACGTGTGTGGAATTTTCTTAGTCAAAACATCATATTTAAATAGTACATTTTTTTAAGTATAGTTTTGGCAATTTCCTATTTGATACATTTGTTGTTTTATTACACTTTCATTATAACTATCTAGAGGCATGTAGCTTGGAAAATTAATTTTTTTAGATTATTTGAAGAGAGGTAATCTAGATGCATTGAGATCATTGTAAATAGAGTTAGATGCTAACAAAATTTACATGTTGTATAGAATAAATGATGTTGAAACATATTTTCAATGCATAAAAATTCTACTATCTTCAAACAAAATTGTGATGAAGTTGGATTATGGGGTAGCTAGTTTAGCACACAATGATTGGTTGGATGGCTTGACCTAACATTGTGGGTTTGGTTAATTACAAGAGGCATTAAATATATTCTATTCAATCCAAAATTCCCCATACAATCAATTAATGACAATATTGATATACCTTCTATAGGTATTAATGATAGTACGCATGACCTACCCTCATGCATTGCTTCTAGTATTCCCACCTCTATTAATCTTCTTATTGATCCTTTGAATGTACATAGTGCTAAGGTACCTTCAGATCATGTATACCCAAGAAAATATCTAGATATTGTTGTGCCCAAATATGATGATGTCCCTTTAAAAAAATTAATGCTCTTATGGTTACTATATACAAAAAAGTATAGCCCATGAATGAACCTCTTAATGTTTGCTCAGTACCTCCTAAAAAGTTCCTCTTTCTTATGCATGTGGTTGGTGATTTAATGCAAGGTACATACTTTAACCTTGGAAAGTAAGGGTTATATGCCCTAATTGACTCTAACATTATATGTGACAACCCTATATAGTTCAAAATATTCCAATCAACCTTCTCTCATAATTTTAGCATTCCTAAGTTCACATTATTTAATGGGAATGCCTATCCTTATCTATATCTCAAGTATCTTGTAGGTGATACAAAATAGAATTTCTGAAAATCTATTTTGGAAAGTCTTGAAAATCTATTTTTAGAAGTTTTTCAATAGTTTTTAGTATTTTGTAATTTTGGGGTGTCCAAATAATTTCTAGAGTTTGGACATTACCAGTGATAAATAAAATATAATTTCTATTAGAATCTCCCTCACCAATTTCATTCCATATTTTTCCAACTATTATTTCAGTTTTCAAATCGGATCAACGGGTTATGAGATATGACCCCAACAAGGGGCACTAAATAAAATAATAGTAATAATAGGATAGATTTAGGATTTTTCCACTTATGTATTTTTTAATACATCCCTAAGGTGAATACTAATGGTCTCTATATAGGATAACATTTTGGTTCCCGTCTGGAACCCTTCATATTCTATTTTTAGTGGTTTTTCATACTCTACTTTGTATATATATAATCAACTTGTTTTGAATATAGAGATAGATATTTGGGCATACATCTCTCTTATGGAGTTTTCCAGTTTGTATACATTTGGAATTGTAATAAAATTAGTTCGCTTTTTTAATCTTTTATTGTGAATTGATTTTTATAACACATTAAGCACCATCATTAGTGTGTTGTCCACTAGGTTGCACCCCAATCTGGATCAATAGGTTTATAATATATTCTTATAATAATAATAATAATAATAATAATAATAATAATACGATACTTTTAAAACCCTTTCCACATAGTCTAATTGGTAATACAATGTCTTATTCACTCACCTTCCTAGTATATCCATGAAAACATTCTTAGAACTTGAGGAATCTTTTCTCATTTACTTTATCCATAACAAGGGTCATAAAGTTACATATGAGTGGTTACCATCCTTGCATCAAGGAAAAAATAGGCTCATTGTTTATTATATGCTATGTTTTAAAGCTAGTATACAACAATTAATATACAATCATATGGATTTATAAATGCATTACATATTTTTGAGGCCCCATCTTCCCACTTAAGAAAAAATTTCTTTATGACAGATGTGATTCATTCACTTACCTTTGCGCATTGTAGACATAGAGTGTGACATTTTCCCCACACATTCTCATGATGTTATTACCACTTCCTCCACATACCCCATATCCACCCCCACGTGATCATCCTTCTCATTCGAGATAAAGTTAATGTGTTGTAATACAACAATGCTTCTTATCATGTTACACCTAAACCTACATCCTCTTTGAAACCTCCACCACATCCTAAATGTAAACCACTACGTTTTGAAAAACTCATTGATCATTTGTATGATATTTTTATTACTCTAATTGATAATTTATTGATTTGGCTACCACCTACTAGACATCCTCCTCCCCATTGATTGGAATATGAGAAATATTGGCCTTTCTATAATTTACATTCTATTAATGGGCACCGTGATAATGGTATTTATGCACTACATCAAAAACTCAAGTGGGTTAAAGAAAAAGGAATTATCTCTTTTGATACAAGGAATGTAAGTAGGTATCTCCCCTCCTCCATCACATTGTCCTCTAACAACTATGATCTTGGATGATGATCCTTCCATGGGAAATTTGGTTCCCTAACCCCTTTAAAAGATGACCCTCTAAAGGAATGTTGGGCCAATAAATTGACAAAGTTTGAGACATGGGTAAAGTCGAAGGATGCACGTGGAATCATGGTCAAAGCATTTAAAAGGGTTGAAACAAGTGGGAGGAGGTACGTGTGGGAGAAATGAAGAAACACACATGAAGGTTGGCACTTAGAAACAAGAAAGATTAGTTCGATTAGTCGGACTTCCAAGATAGGCTAAAAATAGGAAAAAAATATGGGTTGAGTTGATTGTCAAGGAAAGCTAAGAATAGACAAAAGTGTGGATAAAGTGCATGCATGGTGATAATAGACACGAAGCATACATGAAGGAGGTAGATTTATTTATGTCACATGTGGCGAGATGATATTTATAGTGCACATGATAAAGATGGAAGTTCCATATATAAATCACTGCTTTGCTTATGGAGAGCCACGAGATAAACGTCTATTTATAGAAAGTACGAGTTGGGAGCACATGCAAGATATGTGTGTGTGTGTATGACTGGTCTAAGTTTCGATTAAAGCATGTAAGCGGTGAAGGACAAGTTCCCACCCTATATATAGGTATAAATATCCATGTAATCGGTGTGTGAATGAGGTCGATGAGTGAGCTCTGTGAGTTCAATTATTGTTAGAGTCTTTCCTTGTGAATGAATATGTATATGATTTCGTAAGCAACCATGTTGTTGGTTTATGTAATTTTTGTAATGCATCATGAGTATACTGAATATAAATCACCTTTTGGTTGGTGATTAATTATCTTGTGCATGTTACAATAGATCATGTTCTTCATATGGTATATTTGCATGTTATGTTACCCATGGTCGCAGGAAATACATCTTGTGATCGGACAAAATAGGGACCTTGTAGTGTTGTGCATGCTTTGAGTGAGCACTTAGAAATTTCTTGGGTGAATTTCCCACATGTCTGACCATGTTGCATTGAACCTATACTACATCATGACATTTTGGTTCCATTATCGAATTGTCCACGTCTCTAGCGCACTACGCAAAAGAATGTGTCACTCTCTTGTAAGATTTGTGACATGCATACACGTGAAACATCTCATTTTCATTTAATGGATCATATCCATGAATCTTGTGAGAAAGAGTTATATGAGACTAACACAGAGAGTATTTCACAGGCGCACGAAGGGTAAAATAATGGATCCAAACATAATGGTAATGGTAGTTATAGGGGATGATATTGAGGAAACAGGCATGGTGGTCATGGAGGTAGGTTTAGTCGAGTACTTGCTACACTTGTATATTTCCTAATCATTATCAGCACAAGTGGCCAAAGAACATGACTTGTGTGTATTGTGGAAAAGGGCACAAGGTAGAGGACTACCTAAATTTATATTCTCACATGTACAAGAATAACAAGGAACAAGGCATAGAAATGATACATGTAAAATGTGTCAAAAATGTTAATGGGAGCCAAAGGAACTAGCCATTGCATAGAAGTAACCCTTGTCGGTGACCACATGCATATAAGTTTCACGTGTGCAAGAACAGGACCACTGATCCAAAAATAAGAGGTTGTAAAACCTATTAAGTATCCTGATGTAGGGAAGAAAAAGGAGGTCTTTCAAGAAACCATGACTCTAATTAGAGAATTACAGGGGGATATGTTTTGTTTGAAATAAAAAGAATGAGATAGGGAGCATAGGCGACATACAAGAGTACTTGACAAGGAGATTGATTAACTCGGGGAATTATGTTAGATGATGATACAAGATAACATCATACTCCTATTAGGAAAATGGTTATGAGAGAAGGTTCCACACATTGATAGCAAGAGGGAAAGATAGATATTACATGCTCATATGCCACCACAACATCATGAATATGATAAGCAAATCACCTTCGATGCGAGTTATTAATGGTTAACTAGTGAGAAATATCCTAATAGACACGGGATAATAGGTAAACATTCTTACCTTGGATGCATGGGATAGGATGAGGAGGCCACCACTAAAACATTTCTCTTGTGTGTTTAATATGGTAAAAAGACCATGGAAATGCTCGTTGGAGTTTTAATGGATGTAAGCATCACTATACAAGGAAAAATTCAAGGGTGAATTTGAGGTTATGGAGTTAGTAGAGGAAGATAACTTTCTTGCATTACTTCATCGACGATGGTGTTATGCAAACCATGCGAGACCCATGTTTCAATAAGTGTTACATTAGTTTTGAGAATGAGAATGAGTGTGTATTGATTCATATAGATGGTACAAGGAATACGCCCTTTATAGAACCTATTAATGAGGAACATTTGAATCGATCTATGCATAGACGGTGCATGATCTAGAATGTGTTGGGCCAATAAAAGATGGAATGCTCAAATGGGGAGATGCACATTCAATAAGTGATACCACAAGCATTGCTTGTGATAACTAGTCCATAGAATGTATGAAATGGTTGGTCATGAGTTTCGAGGGCACGTAACAAGAATGATCAAACCAAGAATAGTTAGGCGGTTGGGAAGAATTGTGTTACCAAGGTATACACGGGAGAAGAAAAACATGAATCATTTTTACATGAAATAGAAGAGTAGTCGCATGATGAAGGAGTCTAAAGTAATATGTTGGCATACTCATTGAGATGAATGAAATCATGATGGTGGGTCATGCATAGGGACAATCTACTTTGATGGCATGAGATAAGAATTACCTACTCAACCTAGTTTGAAAGTAACAACCTTCCTTCAAATATACCAACATACGATGGAAAAACATCTCTTGGGATGCACATATAGGCTTGTGGGAAAAGCTGGAAGGAAGAACCAGATGCACTACCACCATCCTTATGGGTCCATAAGTTCAATTCCACTTTGTACAGTGTGTTCACACATTATGTATACATGCAAAACTAAATCAAGAGGCTTCCAATTGGCAACATATGACATCAAGTATGATGCACACTTTCAATTACTTTTCATCTAACCCTCAAGTACATAAGGCCTTACGGCTTGATGAATTGTATCACTCTTGGAAATAGTGCAAATGTAGGAGATATTTTCGCTCGAGATATATGAGGATTAAATTCTTGATGGGCACACCAATGAACATGCATAGTTAGAAACTAATGAGGATCTCCTAGAACGTGTTGGAAGGAGAAGGAGAAAGGTAAGCTAGTATACCTAATAGATGTTGAAGAGGTTGAAGATATTGATGCCAAACACATAGTGGACGATTTTGAGGTCTTGGACAAAAAGATGATTAGGCATGCACGTACCAATTTTACTTAAAGACAAAGAAGGCAAATATAGGGATAGATGATGCACCTAAGGAGGTTATTATTGGTGACTATTGTTCGAGAAGCAAAAGTTTCAAATATAGTGGAGTTGTTGCGCGCATTCTAGGATATCTTTCCTAAGGGATACCATGAGTTAAATGGTTTCCATCCATTACTATGAGAGATGAAGATAAAGCTCAAAGAAGGTTCATGACCAGCATGTAAAATACCATACAAAATGAATCCCAATTTATGCATCAAAGTAAAGGATGAGATTGACATGTTAAAATTAAGCATCATTGAGCCCATTGAAGAATTAGAATGGATCATCCTTGTGGTCATAAGCATAAAGAAAGATGGAAGAAACTAGATATGTTTGGATTATATGGTATTAAATGCTTTTTATGTTATTGATCCTTTCCCTACAACATTCACTAAGGAAATTCTCGAGGTTGTATTAAGAGCGTGAGATATATTCATTCACAGATGGTTTCTTTGGATATCATCAAGTTCAAATCCTGTGCGAGGATCAAGATAAATCTACATTTTCCATAGAGTGGGATTTATTTACATACACATTCATGTCATTTTATCTAAAGAATGTGTCGGTTATGGTTTTCACTCATTGTTGTACAAGTATTTCAAGACTTCATCGACAACTTTCTCCAAGTGTATCTGGATGATTGGATAGTGTATGGCTTGATTAAGGATCATTTTGACTATTTACACCTAATGTTTTAAATTTGTAGGCAGCTC
Organism: Taxus wallichiana var. yunnanensis; assembly: GCA_018340775.1. Taxonomy (NCBI): domain Eukaryota; kingdom Viridiplantae; phylum Streptophyta; class Pinopsida; order Cupressales; family Taxaceae; genus Taxus; species Taxus wallichiana. Next base: position 172,500,746 of record CM031240.1, read on the forward strand.
AAGTATATCCCTAAACATCAAAACTTGTATCTTTGTGACACCATTTCATACATTGTGAGGGCATATCATATGTAAAGAAGGTATTTTAGTTAATCCAAAATAGATAGCAATTATACTAGGGTTGGAAGATCCAACTAACCAAAGTGAAGTACATGAATTTCTTGGACATACAAGATATTACAAAAACTTTATCAAGGGATATGCCAAGATGGTTACACCACTAGAAGATTTTTTGAAGGCCAAAGGTAAATTTTATTAGAGCTATGTGCAATAGCAAGATTTTGAATAGTCAAAGGAAAAATTTACCATTGTGCCTATCCTTTTCTTTCCTTTATGCATTTTTCCTTTTCATGTCAATGTAAATGCCTCGAGGACAACAATTGGAGTTGTGATAGCCTAGCCTAGAGAAGGAAATGTGGATCATCCCATTTATTTCGTGAGAAGGAACTTAACACTGCCTAACAAAAAACTTACTACTAACTACTAAAGCAAGGCTTTGTCTATGGTGTATGTGCTTCATAAATTCAAGTAGTATCTTCTCGCAAATACCTTTATATTCTTTATTGATCATATGGAATTGAAGTATCTAGTCATTAATCCAATATTGCAAGGATGGATATGTAGATGGATTCTCTTATTCTAGGAATTTAAAATCTCGGTGATAGTAAATACATGAAATAGTAATATGCGACCATAGCATCTTTCATGCATCAATTCTAGTGAGGATGCACAAAGTATAGAAGATACAATTTCATATGCACAATTATTCAAGTTGCATCACATGCACTACCAAATTTAGAGGATATAGTAGTATTTTTGTGCACATGCATAGTGCTTGAAGGGATGAAGACCATGGAGAAGAAGAAATTTTCCTTTTGTGTTTTACCCTATCATCTAGTAGGAATATACCTCTATAAGATGGTCCATGATGAGGTATTATGCGCAGATGCATAATAGAACATGAAAGAGAACAAATAATGGAATATACACATGTTAGAATTGTGAGAGGTCACTATGTTGGAGAATTCACTGCATGTAAGATACTTTTAGTAGGTATATAGTGGAAAATAATTTACAAAGATGAAAAGGATTTTTTCAAGGCTTGCGACCACTGCCAAAGGATTGAAAATCTAGGACAAATGGATGAAATTTCATTACACCCTATAATATATTTCGAGCCATTTGAAAAGTGGGATACAAATTTTGTTAGACCAATTACACCGGAAGCATGATGAATTTGCATTCGATACATAATCACTTACCTATATTATTTAAAAAGGTGGACATATGCTACACCTACCAAGGAGTGTAATATTACCACAATTCTGTGTTTCTTATGGGAGAACATTATTAGCAGATATGGTTGTCTGTTAAGCCTCACTAGTGATAGAGAAACTCATTTCCTCAATAAGACCATAAGAATATCACTTGAAAAATTTATGGTGACATATCATAAAACGACTCCCTACCATCCACATGTCAATGACATGACAGAAGTATTGAATAAAATCTTGTACCAAACCTTGACCAAGATTTGTGATGTTGGAAGAAATGATTGAGATGATAAAGTATCAATTGTACTTTGGGAATACGAAACACCTATAAGAGGTTGAATAAATCCACACCATCTCAATTGGTTTTTGGCACACAAGCAATATTTCTTGTTGATGTTATGTTACCATCCCTACATATTACGTGTATTGGAGGTCTTGTGGATGAAAATGTAGTAGGAGAGTGCATTGAAAAGTTAATGTAATTAGATGAAAGGCACATAATTGTGTGGTAGAGACAAAATCAAGCAAAGGTAGGACAAAAATCTTGGCATAATAGAACATAAGGAATAAGTCTTTTCTAGTTGGGGGAGTGGTGTTCCTCTATGATTCAAAGTTTTTGTACCACCCGGAAAGTTGAGATTACATTGGTTGGTGTGATTCAAAGTAACTAAAATTATGGAGACAAGTGCATGTCGATTACAAGAACTTTATGGTAGCTTGTTACTGGTAACTTTAATGGGAGTAGGTTAAATCCTTACTATAAATAAGTTTCTTTCATTTTGTTTGTAATAAGGCAATATTGCTATTTAGATTAGATTTCCCTTTCGGTGTTGTTATTTTTCAATTTGTAACAAGCACATTCGTATACATAGGAGTTGTATTTGTTGCAGAATTATGCATAGAGGATTGTGTATACTCTTAGTGGGGGTTGATAGGGGTAAATCATGTAAGTAAAGCGCACGGGTGCACGTAATGATGAATTATTTTGGTCATTTGGTGAATCGAATTATCTTGCTCAATGTTTTATAAGTAGAATTGGTGGAAATAATAACATGTGGCATAATGGGTAGGATAACATGAGGTACGTAGCGCAGAAGAAAAATTACTTGGTATGTAGCACAAAGGAAGGAAAATTGCGACATGAGAAGGCATGCACACAATGACATGTATCCTAGGAAAGTAGTTTTACATGCGCGGAAGGTGCGTGTAAGAGCTTATGCATTTGAGGAATTAGTTTCACACTAGAATGTTATGCATCCCACGCATGGAAGGAAAATGTGGAAGGTCTAGACTTGGTGGCAAAGAGTGGGAAATAGAAAAAAAAAAGTGGGAAAAATGTCACGTTTTACATTAAATGCTTGGAAAAATTGAAAACCTATAAATAAGTGCGAGTGATAATTATAATTAACCTTGTGAATTTTATATATTTCTAACCACTTTGTGATTTGAGAAATTTGAATAGATTTGAAGGTGATGACAACCTAAAGAAACTAGCAACAACTAGTGTGAAAAACTAGAGACCTCGTATTTGGAAGAAGTCATGTCCATATAGTAGAGTAGAAGTTGAAGAAGGGTTTGAAAGAAGTGAAGTGTGAATGAATTATAAGTTAGGTTTGTAGGGCTAGTTTCCAAAAGAAGTTATAGAGTTAAAAGATGGAGTCAAGACAAACACCAAGCTTAGAAACGAGTAATTGAAACCAGGAAGACACCAAGCACATGGTTGGAGAAGACACGGAGTTGGTTTGATTTAGGGCACAAGGGTTTTAGGATTTGAAGACCATGATTTAAAACACTTTAGTTCAAATTGATAAATGGCACCAATAAAGAAGTCACCCAAGGGAAATAAGAGGATGGATTATGCATTGAGATAATTGGTCCTTAGAGATGTAGTACCCACAAGAAGAAGTGATCAATGGAAAGTTGTGGGCATCATAAATTTAGAGATAGAAAATAAGTGAATACAATCACCACGTGCTAGGGCTTGAGACTGATATAAGGGATGATACATTGAGGGATACATACATGTATACTACAAAAGGATAGATAGTGTTGGATGATAATGTGCATAAGACCTTGGAGAATGTCAGAGTCTTGTAACTATTTGAATTACCATTTTTTGACAATCCCGTGTGACTATTCTAGTGGTTAATTTCATGAGTCCATGAGGACTATTTTACTTTGGAGGAAGGATAATGCACATCACTACATAGTTAATTAGAAGAGTTACGGGGTTACTTGACAAGGGAGAAGAAATTACACTAGATATTCATGATGAGGTAGAAATAGAGGCAACAATCATTTCCCTACACTACTAAAAGGGAAGTCACGCATTTAATGTGACAAAGATTTATGACCACGGTACAGAGTGGCCACACATCCGGTAAGTTGAAAACTTGGAGATTTTGAGAGGTGGAGTGAATTGAACAAGAAGTTCCTTCATATTACGCATATGATAGCACAAGGGATAAAATATAACATTACATTGTACATCATAGAGATAATTTTCGAAGAAGAAAATACCTAGCATGAGAAGGGAGAGAAGATAACATGGGGGTCAATATTGTTGTTAATAGTGTTATGGGAGATTGACATTTTGAATGGCCCTGATTTGAAAAGAATGGGAGCATCCCATGGAGAAGAGGTCATTGTGAAGATATTTGCAAGGTATACCCGTGATGACGTGATATCAAATGCATATAAGGAACACCTAGATGTATGGTATTAAAGGATGTGCAACGCATTTAAAAATTATTAATGCATGCTTAAAGAGATTCCCACATAGTGACATGGCCAAAGAAGAATTATTTGTTATACAACATTTATACCTTACGAGGTTTTGTTGATTAATAGAGAGATGGGGACATACTGCAAACTTTCATTTGCATTTACAACTAGATACTTTAAAAGAACAATGACTAGAATAAAGGACACATAGCACTTGAAATTCACTAATTGTTGACAAGGTAGACGTAGAGTATCATAATTTTCATAAGACCTATGGCTATGTTACAAGGAATCCCTATGAAGAAATAATTGAATTTGATGGGATGGACTTAAATCCCATCGTGACTTTTTTTGTAGTTTGTAACACATCTACTTGCGACCAAAGATAAAGGATGGTAAGTTGGTTAAAGTGTGAAACACAAATCTTACACCACCACCATCATAGAGAATAGAAACAAGGACCCCAATGAAGAAGTGCAAGCTGGAGCCTATCTATAAACATAAATATATATATATATATATATATCAAACAGAATATTAGTTGGACCATAGAAAAAGGAAGAGGATGAGTGTAGAACATGGGGAAACCTCACTGTGTGACCCTTCATTAACACCTCTAGTAAATCCAATTGAGATGCGTGCACACCAATCCCATAAGAAGGGAAGGATGAATAAACCCTAAGGATGGAAGACTCGGAGGGGTAAGAGAAGACCTTGAGAATTTTGAGAAAGAGAAAGAGCATGAACAAGATGAGCATGAGAATGAACAGAGAGGAGTATGATCGGGGAAGCAAACCAAGACACAGGAGAGGACACCAATCCCACGTACTTTGATATTACACAGAGACACCATGAGAGTATGCGGTGGGGCCGAGGATGTGGATCTTCATCCAAAGTAAGAACAAAGAGATTTTCACCTCCTTACCCTCGCATGGGGTATATCGATGACCCATCCAAATTCATCAGGAAAAAATTCCATATCTCTATGGAGGCCGATGAACTATATTGTTGGGACATGATGATCAAGTTCAAAGATCATGTCAATATATGCAATATGTTTTCCTTTATAATGTAGACTCACATAAAGGACCACGAGTTTAAACTACGTGAAGCAGCCATAGATGAGATGTAAGGGAAGAAGGACCCATCAAATACGCTTCCTTTTAGTTTCTACAAAACTTTCGAGACGCGTAGGAAATAAATTCCTTGATAAAAATGGATAATGAGGTGGCATGTCGAAATATCATAAAGGATCCACATTATACAACATACGAGGCCAATTTGAGGACATGAGCGGGAAAAATAAAAATTTGGCCTCACGAATTGAATAAGGCCAAAACGAAATGTAAATATTAGGGTAGGTGAAATTATGAATACCATCATGCATTCATGTCCCGAGGTAATCATGGAGGCCAAGCTTGATGAAAATAGTGAAATTGACAACTTGGGAGAGTTAGTCAATTTTTTTTTACCGATAAGGGCCAACAGAGCACGTGAGCAGATGGTAGAGGAAGCTGGTAATGGATAACTAGGGAAATATTGATTAACTAATAAATGATTATGAATATCTCAACATGTAAGTAAAGGATATTACACAAAAGGTAGAGAATATCTTCATCAGGTTCAAGGATACCTCAATAATAGATGTGCAACTTACAGAAGAAGAAGCGAGAGTGAATCACCTCCAGGCCTCATTGTACATAAGGGATAAGGCGGTGCATGTAAATTTCTTGCAAGATGTATAGAATATGAAGAATACTATCAAAAATAAGTGCAATAAGCTAGAAGGGAAGTTATCAAAGCTTCAAGATATGGTGATGAATTGGGGAGATGTCCTAGAAGAACTAGCTTATGAATGGAAAATAATTTTGAAAAAACTATAGGAGAAGGTCAATGGAATCATCTTAGAGATAATAACCAACATTGTAAAATCATTACCAAGAAGGTCATAAAATATGCTTGAGGAATGGAAAGGACTAGAAGAAACCATGAGCGATGAATTCCCAAAACTCTTATAGATGCCCGAGACTAATTTTTGATCGCACATGGCATACATTATTTATATAGATTAATTATTCATACATTATTCATTCAACATTATTTGGGGTGCTAACCACATTCATTCATCAACAATTATTTATTCATTCATTCATTTATTCATGTATTGCCAAGGATGGACACTACACCTAGCTTTGGGTAATGTTGGGTCGAGAAATTGACTAAGTCGAGACATGCAAAGGTCGAAGGATGTGTGCATAAGCATGGTCAAATATTTTACAAGGGTTGAAATAAGTGCATGGAGGTATTTACAATAGAAATGAATAAGAAAA